>JAFBJZ010000883.1:5000-30000 GCA_016785225.1 Psettodes erumei
CCTGTGGCCGGTGGATGACATCATCGCTCACCTGTGCAGGTGGAGTCGCAGCTGGTTTTCATCAGAGACAGTCTGCAGCAGATCTTCCAGCTCTTCAACGAGACGTCGCCGAGCTGTGACGCCGAGACGACTCATCGCTTCCTGCTGAGCATCGAGAGGCAGATCGACGGACTGAGCACCTGCGTGAGTCCAGACGCACAACAGACGCACAACAGACTCACAACACACTCACAAGAGACTCACAACAGACGCACAACAGACGCACAACAGATGCACAACAGACTCAACACACTCACAACAGATGCACAACACACTCACAAGAGACTCACAACAGACGCACAACAGACTCACAACAGACGCACAACAGACTCAACAGACTCACAACAGACGCACAACAGACGCACAACAGACGCACAACAGACTCACAACAGACTCACAACAGACTCACAACAGACGCACAACAGACTCACAAGAGACTCACAAGAGACTCACAACAGACGCACAACAGACTCACAAGAGACGCCCGACAGACTCACAAGAGACTCACAAGAGACTCAACACACTCACAACAGACTCACAACAGACTCACAACAGACTCACAACAGACGCCCGACAGACTCACAACAGACTCACAACAGACTCAACACACTCACAACAGACTCACAACAGACTCAACAGACTCACAACAGACTCAACACACTAACAACAGACTCACAAGAGATGCACAACAGACACACAACAGACTCACAACAGACTCACAACAGACACAACAGACTCAACACACTCACAACAGACTCACAACAGACTCAACACACTCACAACAGACGCACAACAGACTCACAAGAGACGCACAACAGACGCACAACAGACTCACAACAGACGCACAACAGACTCACAACACACTCACAAGAGACTCACAACAGACTCACAAGAGACGCCCGACAGACTCACAAGAGACTCACAAGAGACGCCCGACAGACTCACAACAGACTCACAACAGACTCAACACACTCACAACAGACTCACAACAGACTCAACAGACTCACAACAGACTCAACACACTAACAACAGACTCACAAGAGATGCACAACAGACACACAACAGACTCACAACAGACACACAACAGACTCACAACAGACTCAACAGACTCAACACAACAGACAGACAACAACACTCACAACAGACACAACAGACTCACAAGAGACGCACAACAGACTCACAACAGACTCACAACAGACGCACAACAGACTCACAACAGACTCACAACAGACTCACAACAGACTCAACACACTCACAACAGACTCACAACAGACTCACAACAGACAACACACTCACAACAGACTCACAACAGACGCACAACAGACTCACAACAACAACACACTCACAACAGACTCACAACACACAACAGACTCACAACAGACTCACAACAGACAACAGACTCAACAGACTCACAACACACACTCACAACAGACACAACAGACTCACAACAGACACAACAGACTCACAACAGACTCACACAGACTCACAACACAACAGACTCACAACAGACAACAGACGCACAACAGACTCACAACAGACTCACAACAGACTCACAACAGACTCACAACAGACTCACAACAGACTCACAACAGACTCACAACAGACTCACAACAGACTCAACACACTCACAACAGACTCACAACAGACTCAACACACTCACAACAGACTCACAACAGACTCAACACACTCACAACAGACTCACAACAGACTCACAACAGACGCACAACAGACTCAACACACTCACAACAGACTCACAAGAGATGCACAACAGACTCGGCATACAAAGACGCACATCTTACCTGTCTTAAATCAGCTGTGGTACTTTAACTGCAGTATTTCTGTGTACACTGAAGTATTCAACGTTCATTGGTCGAACACACAAAATCAACCTGAAGTGTGTTTTTGTTTCCAGGTGCCGACAAACAGTCGAGCCGACGTCAGACTGAGAAAATACTACAAGAGACTGGCCAAAAGTACTCTGCACCACGCCGTAAGTACAAGTACTGTCGCAGGCAGCAGTGTGTTCGCGCTGACTGTAGTACTGACTGTAGTACTGTGTGTACAGGGGGGCGGTCCTGTGTCCTGCGAGCCGATCAGGAAGGAAACCAAACTACACCTGGATCAGCTGGAGCTGGTGGCGGCGGTCGCTGCCAGCAGGAGGCGCTCTGCACCGACTCCACCCCAACACTGACACCACCCTGTTACTGATGGGCTCTACTGTGTTCTACTGTCATTCTATATATTTATTTATTTAATTTTCTATTTTATTTTATTTATTTATTTGAACTGTTACATTTTTTATACTCGCACCTGAAGCCGTTTTGATAAGTGACGTCATTAAAGATGATTTTTGCAGCTCTGCGTGCAGCGTTCGCTTCTTCGTGCACAAACTTTGACCTGTGACCTCTCGCATCCACCTTAAACATAAACGAAAGGTGGAGGAAAATGTGACCAAACAAATGAATATATCAAATCATCGATAACAAGAAACAAACATACAATCAATTTATTGATCATCTGAGGAGTAATGATTGTTTAACATGTTTAATGATGCTGCTTCACTAACAGTAACGTCACTGAAACATAGTAATAACTACAAATAGTAAAGCTTCATCACAAATACTTTAAAGTATGAACGAGTTAATTCTAAATCAACTCTGATGTTGATCTGCTGTTAGTTTGAAGTCTGTAGTTTGTGTCTGTGACCTGCAGGGGGCAGCACAGCACGACACCACACTGCAAAAATACTTCCTTACAAGTAAAAATACTGCAAGATGTCGCTGAAGTAAAATACAGAGTTATTGTCAGTAAAATGTACTTTAATTGTACTTCTTCACCTACACTGTTAATCTGTTCTTTAGATATTTGATCAACAATTTAAGCAAATAATAAGCGCTATATCTGACTTTAATCCTAATTTATATTTAAATTAATATAATAAATTAACCTACACTTTAAGACATTAAACTGTTATTGAGTGATTTAATCTGTGGGCTCTGGTGAGTGATGAACATGCTGTTGTTCGTGTTGAATATGAAAACGTGTCATGTGGTTTTTGGTCATTTCAAATTAACATTAACGTTACAGTAAAACGGACGCGTGTGCGTCTGATTCTGGTTTTGTAGTTCCTTGTTTTGCCTCCGGGGGGCAGCAGAAGACGGAGGTATGTTCATCTGAGCCTGAGTAACGCTGATCCGTCTCCATGGCAACAGAGAGGGGGGCGGGGCTTCAATCTAGCCACATGATTGGACGTAGCTTTCTGGGAAGAAGCCCTGGTTCCCGTTGAAGAATCCCTCACACCAGCCGTTGTCGTGGCGACGCGTCACGTACACGACGTCGCCCTCGGCGAGGGACAGGTCGTCGGGTTTCGTGGCCTCGTAGCTGTACAGCACCACCACTGGACACACAGGAGAACTGCAGTTACAGGGCGCTGTCGTCACATAGTACATGTACTCCATATACTATCCATCTGTCTATGTACACATCACGTCCTCTCTCAGGTTTACTGCAGTACTACTACTGCTCGCAGTACCTTTCTCCAGGTAATGTGGGGAGGCATCGGTGTCGTAGTCCACGGGTGGAGGGAGGGGTGGCATGATGTCATCAAAGTCACCCTCATCATAGAGGAGGGGGGGAGTGGGAGGGGCTGGGATCTCCAGATCTAAAAGAACAGGTCACAAGCCATGTGACTGACAGCTGGGACTGGCCAATCAGAAGTGAGGAGGTGGGGCTTTGACAGAACAAAGCACAGCAGGTGGTTTACATGTTCAGGTATGTTCGTACTCTGAGGCCTAGTACTACTGCTTTACTACTGTAATAGTATTGGTTTGTAATGCAGTACTAAAAGTACTACTCCTACATTAATATCTAGTACATTTCCTATTGTTGTACTACTAGCATTAGTAGTGAAATACTAACCGCAGTATTTCTTTTCTTACCCAGGTGTTCGAGGCGAGCAGGTAAGCAGAGTCGAGGCGAGGAGGAGGAGGAGGAGGAGCGGCGCGCGCAAGGTGAAGGAGGAGGAGGAAGAGGAGGATGGGGGAGGGGGAGGAGGAGCGCGAGGGGGAGGGTAGGGGGGAGGAGGGGGGATCATCACTGATGGACAGACAGAGAGAAGAGTCAGGACCAGCAGGCGGCATCAGAACCTCCTCAAGGATCTGAGGAACTCTTTCAGGACCGGACTGACACCTCCCTCAGTGACTCCTGGAACTACCTTAGAGACCCCCTGAACTTTCTCCAAACACTAAAACCTCCTCAAGAACTTTGGAACCGACTCAGTGCCTTTTAAATCTTCCTAATTGTCTCCTGGAAGTTTCCCAAGACTGCCGAAACCTTCTCAAGGACCTACACTCAGGATTCCTGGACCTTCCTGAATTATTCCCAAAGCCTTTTAAGGACTCCTGGAAGTTGACTCTTGTTCAGCACCCATGAAACATTCCTAAGGACCATATAAAGTTTATTTGTGGACTCAAGGATCCCCAAACGATCCCAGATCCATCTGGAACCTACCCGAGGACCTGAGAATTTAGGACTCCTGCAATCCCAAGCACTCCAGAACCTGTTTCTGTTTCTCGCTGTTCTTTGACAACGCTATTACTTTCAGATCTCCTGAGTTTCTATTGGACACGGGAGGCGTCCTCCGTCGGCTTACGTGATTGGACGGCAGGCAGGAAGAGAGAGCGTGTGTAGCGGCAGCGGGGGGAAGGGCACGAGCGGACCCTCAGAGAGAGAGAGCGAGCGGCGGGGGGCGAGCGACGGTGGCGACTCCTCCTGGAGCGGAGGGTCACTGAAGAAAAACACCACAGAAGAAGAAACTGAGAGAAACCGTCAGAGTTCAGTTCAGGTTGAAGCTGATATGAAAACATGTTCCAGCTGTTTGGTGGAGGAGCGGCATGTTTCAGACAGGTACCGTCTACTTCCTGGTAGGGTGGAGGCGGAGGGGGTGGGGCTGGCAGCACTGAGTCATCATTGGGCAGTGGAGGGAAGCCGTCATCAGAGGGAGGAGGAGGAGGAGGGGAGGGAGGGGGGAGAATGTTCTCCTCCACCACTGAGGGGACAGAGGAGGGGACATGCCACTGTGATGTCACTCATCTCAACCAATCACAGGTTTACACAGAGCTACTGCTGGTTTAATCCATGTCCAACAAATCCAAGTTTAGAATGTAGATTCAGATTATCTGGGTTTAAATAATCCAGGTTTAATTTAGGTTGAGCTTGGATTAGTTTATCGTGATGTGTTGGTGTCTTTGCTTCGTCCTCACCTGTCTCCAGGCTGAGGGGCGGAGCTGGCAGCAGAACATCTGGCAGAGGGGGAGGGGGAGGGGGAGGAGGCGGGGCCACCAGCTCACCTGACAAATCAGGTGGAGGAGGTGGAGGGGGAGGGACAGAGGTGTTTGTGACCTCATTGTCCGCAGGAGGAAGAGGCGGGGCTTCGTCCAGTAGCGTGGTGATGATGTCACACTCAGGCGGAGCCTGCCAGGTGGTGGGAATGGTGGGCGGAGCTACAGGAATCCCAAAACTGGAGCTGAGAGGCAAAAATAAAACTCAATATGTCTGTATCCAAACCGATACAGATCAATACATTACTGGTCAGAACATGCTGACACACACACACACACACACACACACACACACACACACACACACAGGGGTGTTACCTGCTGACAGGGGGCGCCACCGGGCACTGGACCAGCTCTGGGGGCTTGTTGGACCTAAAACACACACACACACACACACACACACACATAAAAACGCTGACAGACTTCCTGTTGGCGACGTCTGAAAGAAGAAGCTGCCGTCACTAGAAAAACAGTAGAACCAAACAGAACCTGGTGGAGGCTCCATGTCTGCGGATCGTTCCTGTTCTGTCCGACTGTTTCCCAGAGACCTGGGGGGGGGGCACAGAGGGAGCATCAATAGAGGCTCTCAGCCTCTGCAGCTCTAATTAGTCTCTTTACACAGTTTCCCACGCTCAACAAAAGTGTGTGTGTGTGTGTGTGTGTGTGTGTGTGTGTGTGTAGTTCTGAAAACCCACTTCCACAAGTCTGAACCGAGCTGCAGCCATAAAGAACAGACACAGTGCCAGAAATAGTACCAAAGTACCTTAGTATATTTGCTCAAATACTACTTAAAACACAGTTCTGATGTACTTCTGCGTAACTCTTTCCATTGTCTCCTACTTCATCTCCACCACATGTACTTCATGCAGCGGGTTTACAGCGAAGAGCTGCAGGTCTGAGACTCTGATGAGGCCGCGATCCGGATCAGCCAGAGCCTCGGCTCCTCGGCGTCGTTCGTGGGTGGCGGATAATAAAGTTTTAATTGAGGAACTTTTACTGCAGTGTCACTTCTGCTTCCGCGGTTTTACGCTTCCTGCTCGCATCACCTCTACAGGATCGGCGCGAAAAAAAACTCCACTTCTGTTCTTTCGGCTTCTTCCGGTCTGAACGCCGCTCTGCCTGCTTCCCCTTCAGAACGTCGCTGATCCATCAGACGCTCGGTTCAACACTCTGGATTAACCTTTCTGCGGGACGATGACCTCGGGATTAAAACCAAGACAACTCGCCTGAATCCACCCAAAAAGGGAAAGAACCTGCCGCCGCTCCACCGACGAGTACAGAAGACCACATTCAAGTGGCTAAGTGGGTTTCAGGATGACAAACACAACACAAACCTAATGTGTGGTACCTTAA
Organism: Psettodes erumei; assembly: GCA_016785225.1. NCBI lineage: Eukaryota > Metazoa > Chordata > Actinopteri > Pleuronectiformes > Psettodidae > Psettodes > Psettodes erumei. The sequence goes on from JAFBJZ010000883.1 coordinate 11,732, forward strand.
CGCCGTGGCCCAGGCCGTCCAGCTGCTGGTAGCTGATTGGTTTGCGGCTGTAAGGTGGGCGGGGCTGTGCACCTGCGGGAGGTTGAGAGGGAGGGAGGATCTTGTGGCCGCGCGGGACTCGCCTCACCGCCGTGAAGACGCCAATCTCCCGCCGAGCGACTTTCTCTCTGTGCATCTCCACCGTCTGGGGGCAAGGGAGGTCCGGCAGCGACCCGGGTCCGAATCCACAGAACAGAACCGGTTCAGGACAAGACCAGGGAATCAAACGCAAAGAATAAACACACAACTCAAATTAAACAGACAGAGTCTACCGATGACGTGAACACGACAAACGTCTCAGCGCAGGTTAAATCACTGCAGCAGCGTTTGTTACTGACAGTAAGTGAACACAAAGCCGACGGAAAACAGAGGGTCCATTCATTCACCCATTCATTTACTCAGTGTGTGCACACACACACACACACACACACACACACACACACACACACACACACAGCGATGACCTGGATCTGTATTCTCCACACAAACTGAGAGGAGACGCAGGAGGATAAAACTGAATTGTTGTGCAGTAAAAACGAAGCGCAGCGTGTACATGAAAGTACTTGTACCTTCACAGTACCACTGTTACTCTGAATACTTCCTGAATACTCTCAGCTGCGTGATCATTGGAGGATTCGGACCGCGTTCGTAACATAATGATGTCAGAGGCGTGGGGCAGCAGGGTGGGAAGGGGCGGGGCTCACCTGACCAATGAGGTTGATGGAAGACTCCATGTGACAAAGCTGATTGGTCTGAGCATCGAACAGACTCAGAATGCTATTGGCCAGAGTGCTGATCTGGTAGGCGATGCTGGCCAGTGATTGGGTGGTGAAATTCTTCGTTTCCTCCAACGCCATCACGCTGCCGTCACCTGACTGACATATGACCACAGGTGGGGTTAGCCTAGCTTAGCACAACTGTGAATACAAGAAAAACGCTAACTAGCTTAGCACAAAAACTGGAGGCAAGGGGAAACTGGTAGCCAATATTCAGTGAGTTGTTAATTGTTAGTAATTGTTGTTAGTTGTTAGTAATTGTAGTACTGAGTAGTAATAGTATTCGTAGCAGGAGTACTCACCTGCAGGTAGTTGTTGTTGCAGTACTCGGCCACCTTCAGCAGGTTGTCGTAGTTTTCCAGCAGAGCTTTTCTGGCGTTCGGAGCTTCTTCCAGAATCTTCATCACCTCCTCGTTAAAGTTCTGATCCTTCATGATGGCAGTCTGAGTTTACACAGAAAGTACTTCTAATTAAAAGTACTTCTACCACAGATGAAAGCAGCCACAGTAAATACAAGAACAGATGAACTCATGAAACATTTCCTGGTTCCTCTTTCTCAAATCTGCTGCTTTGAATTATTGTTGCAATAACTGCATGTGAAGTTCTCATGAACATTTCTCACAGTTTCCTAAAGTTTCACTATCTGATCAATCAATTAATCAAGAAAATAATATCACTAAATATTACAGATGACGTAGAAATAGGTTAAATCGAGCTCAACGACATGTAAAGAGGCAAACAGCAGTTTACACCCGAACGCATCATGAATCACAGGCGCATTGTACTGCAGTTAGTGTTCGTACTTTTACTGCATTTTCCTTTTCACGTACTTGTAATGAAGTACTTTTACCGCGCGGTATCAGTACCGTTACCGGCGGATCTGGGTTTAACTCTGATGATGAGCAGCTCTGACGTCTCTCATCATCGATTATTGATTTTAAGAATCCTTCACTTTTCAGATTAAATGGACCGCAGAAGAAGAAAGTGGAGGCCACTCACCAGCAGAAGAAGATGGCTGAGGTGTTGTCTCCTCCCGTCTCTGAGGTGCGGGTTTGATTCCGCTCGCTCAAAAACTTCAACCTGCGGCCGAAGATCGTCTCCGCGCTGACAGATGACTCACTCCCCGCAAAAACCCGGAACCGTTTCATCGCAGGCATCCGGGCCACTGGAACCCGAACCTGAACCATTTCAAGACCAACTGCGAACCCTCACAACAACGTCTTCTAAAGGTTCTGAGACCCAAATCAATGACATCTGAACCCCGTTCAAAGACTCTCAAAGTTCTTAGGAGCGAACACGACAGTCCTGCAGGTTTTTGGTGGACCTTAAGATGACTTTAAAGTCATAGTCCAAAGTCCAAAGACCCTCAAGGGAAACTCCTGAAAGAGTTTCAATGAGACTTGTGAGGGATCCAGGACTTCTTTAAATGAGTGACTGTGAGAGTGTCCGAGGATCATGTAGGTCTTTAGGTCTCAGCAGTGGACTGAAGGACCCGGGACACATTTCAAGGACCCCCTTCCTGTGCCTGTGCAGCTCTCTAAAGGACTCTGGAAGTCCTGGAGATCTGACGTCTCTTGACGGACTCCAGAACCTCAGTGATGGTGTTGAGCGTTTTGGTCTCCATGAATAAGCTCAGTGTGAGACGTCTTCCCCGTGTCTCGCCCTCTGTGCGTGAACCTGCTCAACATAAACCACTTCCTGTTTCACATCGAGGAAACAAAACGGTTCATAAAAACCCACTCAGAGACGGTTTCAGATTCTAAAGACTAAATGTCATGAGACAAACTGCACAGTAATGAAGACCAGACTCCATTCAAAATTAAGGAACTGTGAGTGAGTAGTCTTAAAAATACAAGTGTGTACTTTTACTTTTGCTCCAGGTTCTGCATTTCTAAATACTACATGTGATATAAATATATCTATTAGAATACTGATTGAACATTGATACGGCTGTTGCCAGGTAAGAGTCTTGTGTTTCCACTCAACTTTTATTTTGAAAAAACACCCATGTTCTTCACAGATTACTAAATGAATTAAAACCTTAATCCAGATCACAGTAGAAACAGTTCCAGGTATGAAGCAACAGTTCAGGTGTTCCTCCTCCTCAGCATCACTCGTTGCCCGGGGAAACCGGGTTCCAGGGTTGTTTCCGTGGACCTCCGTCTTTATCTTTCTTCTCCAGAGGCTTCAGGTGAGAGGACAGGACCAGGTCTCTGACGGAGACAAGAACACAGTGAGACCAGCTCTCGTCTGAACAGAATCACGACCGCACCAAAAACCTCCTGAACACGACCAGGAGACACGTGTAAAAAGTTCTTGGCTCCTGGAGCTCCTTCAGGGACTCCCGTTTCCTCCTGGAGGAGCTTCAGGCCCCTGCAGTTACCTGAACTCCCTGTAGGAGGCGACTCTCTGGCTGACGGCTCTCAGCTTGGCGTCATTCTCCCGCTGGTACCTCCGCTCCGACTCGACCGCCGCCCGCAGCTCTTTCTCCAACGCCGGGAAGTCGATGACGTCACGCTCTGACGCTGCCATCGCCTGATGATGTCACGCAGGTGCACAGATTTACACACAAGTGTTATTTCGATCCTGCCCCGGAGCAGGCTGGGTGTTCAGTGTCCGTTACCATGGAAACGAATCCAGGTAAGACCCCCACGCTAGCTCCAGGGCTAACGCCGGCTGCGGGTCCGAGTTCAAACACGTTACCTGCGCTGGTTTTGCGTCCTCGCGCTCGCGGTCCCTGCGTGTCCAGGTTGGTGGTTCCGCTGTGTGTTTTCAGTCTGTCGCCATGGCGACGCGCCTGCGCACTGCGACGCTGTGCACGCGGGAACAGAGGGTTCACACCGATGTGCACGCGGGGCTCTGAAGCTGACGTCACACGGTGGTTGTAACGCACCCACCACCACCTCCACCCGCCCTGCTGCCGTTATAACACGGTAATAGATTACACCAGGTGATAAATGTAATAGATTACATTTGACACGTTTCTTTTGCCCTCCCCAGCTGCAAACACGGGGAGTCAGAATATTATTATTTATTATTAATATTATTATTATTATTATTATTATTATTATTATTATTATTATTATTATTATTATTATCATTATTATTATTACTATTATTATTGTCATTATTATTATTATTATTATTATTATTATTATTATTATTATTTCCCCTGCATCATTCCTGAAAAATAATTTGTATGTTTACAAAAACAAATGGTTAAATGTCTTTGACACACAAATAAATACAAACTCAGGTATGAAGTTTCTTGATGGACAAAGACAGAAGTAAACAATGAGCGATTTTATTCGAGAGTAATAACAAAACACCCCGAACGCTGTCATACTGTTTTATTTTTATTAAAGTCAGTAAAATACCCTCTTATGTACAGAGTTTAATCTGTTGGTCTTCTGCGTTAACTTTGTTCTGTATCTGTTATACATATAAAGTCAATACTATCAAAACATACAGCATTGTACAGATTATCATTTCTATTCACCATTACAGCAGAACACAGACTCATTCTAAAAGAAATACTTGAACTGTGAAACCTCTTGTTCTCTGCAGAGTCCCTCAGGGAGACGTCCTGGGTCCTCTGAACTGTCCAATACACTTTATGTACATTTACAGAAACACTCAAATAAACTCTCCTGTTCTCTGTCATCTACAGGTGAGAGGATGGACATCAGGTTTACCTGTCCAGTGCAGAGATGCATCCAGGATGTGTTTAGCTTAGCACAAAGACTGGAAGAAGTTTGATCGTTTCTCAGTTGAATTGTGACTTCATGCCTTCGGGGGCTTGGAGGCTCCATATGTCAATATTTTTGGTATTTGGAGATTTGTGGGAGTGAGGAAAGAGTTCATAGACTCGACATCATGTACATAAAAAATCACTGTTCACGTTCAGGATGGGTAAACCACAGACACAGTGTAATTCCTGTTTGGTGTAAAGTTCTGGTTCAGAAGAGGCTTTCTTTGAGGACTGGTTCTGTTAATTAGGTCTTGAGAGACATTTGGATGTCAAAATACCTGAAACAATAGTTCAAATCCCTGAAGACAGAGTGGATGCAGAGGTCTGGACGTCTGAAGGTTCTCCTCACTGCTCACGGTCCATTACTTTATTCCAGCTGGTCAAGTCTCTGTGTGAAGAAAATCTGATCCAGTCCAGGGTTCCAGGTGGCTTCACTCCTGGTGGTCAGGTGACTCAACAGGCTCCAGGTTCAACAACCTGTAAACCTGATTGTCCACAGAGGTGGTGTTTGGGTCATGAGGTTCTGTTTGAGGTTTTATTCAGGTACCAAGTGGGTGTGATGTGTTTGGTCTGTTTTCTTGAAAGCAAAGCAAACCTGCTGGTTAAGGTTTCAGAACCAGTCAAGGGTTCTAGATAGGTCCATTTAGGATCTAACTGTGGTCTAACTGGTTTCAAATCCAAACACCATTTGGGAGTCCCAGTTTAAATGTGATGCTTGGTCTTTTTCATTGAAAGAGAGGTAAAGCTGGTTTCAAATTGGTTCAGAGTTCTAGGTTTCATTCACGTTCTACGTGGATCATTTAAGACACAGGTGTAAGCGAGGACTGTAACGTAACCAGCATGGACTGGAGAGAATCCTTTGTGAGAGGTGTAAGACTTGTTGGAAGAGTTGTTAGTCAAAGTGAAATGTTGTTACAGAAAATATGTTCCATTTGGTTTGTTGCCTTGTAAGAAGAGTGAAGCTGCTGTTAAAGGTTTGAAAACCAGTGCAGGGATCCAGGATGTTCCACTCAGGTTCTATTTGGGTTAAGGTACAGTGATTCAAAAAGGACACCATGCGGTCAGCCATTGCCAGGTGCAATGCCCCATGAACGGGTTTGAGAGGAGGTAAAGTTTAGGTCCAAAGCTCTGGAAGGATCTCTGACGCTTTGGGAAAATTTTGGCAGTTGGTGATCTGGGACCTTCCAGGTGCTTCCAGATGTTTCTTTGATGGTTCTTGACGGTTCCAGAGGAGTTGCGGGAGGTTCCTCCTACCTCTGGGAGAAGATGGTCTGAAACTCGTTGAGCATTAGCTCCACTATCTGGCTCTGGAAAACCATATGGATGGTCATGTTGGCGGACTCTGTCTGAGGGCGGAGCAATGTGGGTCCAAACACGATGGCGACACTCTGAACCGACATCCTGTTGGAGTCCTTGTGCTCGATCACTCTGAAAAGAAAGAGATAGTTTGTGTTTTTCATTAGGACCAATTTGTGAATTGCGGGGTGCTCTCTGGACCCAACATTGACACCTGACACTTCACTGCAGAATAAAAGTTATTCCTATTCAAAAAGGACCCATTACAATCTACACAACTTAACATGGATAAATAAAGGTTTGGCTTCCCAAAGGTTCAAGTGTTAACTGACTTGCGCAGGTGTCTGAACAGCAGCTCCATGGTGTCATGGTTTGGCAGAGGAAGTGATCGAACCAGGTCCTTCATGTAGGAGACTCTCAGACTGTAGTCTGGAACTTCTGCATGGAGATAGACAAACATTAACATTGACAAAACAACAATGACAAAACAGTTGTTGTGGGTTTTCTGGTGCACTGACGGATGGCGGCGATGAACTTGTCGAAGCTGCAGAAGGGAAACAGCGGCTCCGGAAGCTCCCGCAGGAAAAGCTTCAGCGCTCCGGTGATCACATGGATCTCCTCCCACTGTCCGTCCTCCAGGTCCAGCTGCTCCTCTGCGCGCAAGACCGGAAAAAAACAAGATTTAAAATGCTTCAGAAGAAACTTATCATCTGCATATAATGACATTTATATGTTCTGAACCTGACACAACTGAAAGGCTCGGCTGATTAACGGCGTCGTTACCGTGATCAGCTTTGTGTCGTAGTTTCTGGATCACCGCCAGGTTCCCGCTCACTCTGTAGATCCCGTCAACGTCCAGACCTGAAGGCGCGCAAACACATTTATAACACACACACACATTGAGCTTCTTTAAAATTAATGTGTGTGTGTGTGTGTGTGTGTGTGTACCTCTCCTCTCCACCGCTCTGATACACTTCCCAACAAACTTGGGAATGGTTTGGTTTTCCCTGTGACAGAGTGTGTCCAGGTGACAGCCGAAGACGTTATCTAGACGAGACCGAAGAAGTTTCCCTCAGTGTCGACGTCAAACAGAAAACCTGCCTGCAAGTTAAAGGGTTGTTCTGCACTTTTACCTCTGATGTAGCCTTTCTCCTTGACGCTCTGCAGCGTCGGCCGACGCTGGAGGAACCGTCTCAGTTTGGTTCGAACTCGTCTCTGCTCGGAGTCCGCCGCCCGGGTCGCTGAAACAGGTGAGGTGACAGGTGAGCGCTGATACTTAAAACTAACATCAAGCACCTGTTATTATTTCCATTATTGATTAATCTGCTGAATATGTTTTGATTGACGATCCCAATCTGCCTTTGATGACCATGTGATGTGAAGACTCACACGTCCTCTTCCTGTCTTTGTCCTCTTTGTCTGAAGCTGCCTCGTCCTCGTCCTCCGACAGATGCTCCTGCTTCTGAAAGAGTTGAAGTGAATGAGCAGTGATGATCCTGATCCTGGATCAGATCAGTGTCAGCGTCATGAGGGGCGGCGGCGTTACCAGCTGTGCGATAGTTTCCTGGATCACGGTGAGCCAGTCGCTGATGATGCTCTCGGTGTCGTACTGCATCAGGTACTCGCAGCCGTGACGGGTCTTCAGCTGACACAAACAAACACACACGCACACAATGCTACAACACAGCGCTGCACTGGTAACCATGGCAAAAACTTCAATTTCAGAGGGAGGCGGCCTCACCCCAGTGGACACCAGTAACAGACTGTTGCTAAGGAAACCATACCTCCAGAACGTTCTTCTTGGAGGACTTGTCCTTTGAGGCCCATTCCACTGTAGATCCTCTCAGGTCCACAGTGTACTCCGGAACAATCTGTGAAGCTTTACTCTGAAAGACAGGAAGTCATCATCATTACACCTGCTCAGGTGTGCGGAGATGTTTGCCTTTATTCTGCCTTCGTCCGTGTTCTGTGGACGTCTGACAGTAGCCCAGTAATGTTCCAGTATCTGGAACTGGTTCTTACAGCATTCCCAGCTGTAGCAGATTTGGGATCTTTGTGGAAGGTGAGGATTCCGCCGTGGAGGACAGTCCAGGACTGACTCCAGTTCTTCCTGTCCAACAGGAAGAAAGACAAAGACTGAAGGACACCTTGTTGTGATATTACCTCGCACATAGAGAAAAACACAAAATGTTTGAAAATATAAAAACTTTCCATCAGATAAAAAACCTGAAAAGCGTTCTCACCTGATCTTTTTGCCGTTATCAGCAACTTTGGTCTTATTGATGATTCCTGCTTTCTCCAGCAGATGGTACTGTAGACACACAGACAAACACACAGGTGAGTCTGCAGGTCAGCTTTGAAATGTGACTCCTGTGTAAACATGGGAGTGGTGTGCGTCTCTGTGTGTTTTTTATCACTGTGAATTAAATCTACCTGAGAGTGTGTTTGTTTTACTCATCATTTGGGAACATAAGATTATGTAATAACTTTACTAAAACCTCCCCACTATCACCTGAACAAAAACAAACCCTCCAGAATCCTGAGGCTTTTCTTTGTGACCCTGAGAACCCCTTAAGGACCCAACATACTCCTCATATCTGTAGAACCCCCTTAAGATCATCTAAGACCCAATAATTCTCAACATGAATCCTAAAAACTCTTCTCAATGTTCTCCTAAATTCTCCTCCAAAGCCCCTCCCTTGAACCCAGCACCCCCTCAATGACTGGCCTCCTCAAGCACTCCAAAACCTCCTCACTTGAGAATGACCCAATGATCATTCTCATGTACCTATACAATCACCTCATGGACCAGTAGATCCACTGTTTGGGACCCAAAATCTACTCGAGGTCCCAACATCTTAATTGTTCTCAGCAAGCCTTAGGACTTTCTTCAAGGGTTCCTGAGTCTTTCACAAGACCCCTAGGAACCTGCTGAAGGAACCCTCGATCCTTCATGACTCTTTCAGGAGTCGTAGATTCTCCTCCAAGGTGACCAACTGTTAAATGCATCAAAGCTAGACTGGTTGGCTCATGAAGAGTTCCTGTCGTGTCTCTGGGTGAAGTTACATGAAACAATGTAAGAGTCAGATCAGTGAGACGTGAGACGTAGAGACGTGTTGAATGGAAGTTAATCCATCACCATGAGAACCACCAGCAGAACCACCAGCAGAACCCGACCAGAGCTATAGAACTGTTAATACACGGGATTAATATTTCATGATTATGAGGGTTAGTGAGGAAGTCTGATGCCCTGCTGCTGCCCCCTACAGGCTGCAGTGTTCACTTCAGGATAATCCAGCATTCATCTGACAGAGTACTGCAGTACTGAGGAGTACTGAGGAGTACTGAGGAGATGCAGCAGGTGGCACCTTCCGTCTGAACATCCCGTCAGATATTCACGGAAATGAATTAACGTTAGTTTCATTCTCCTCGTACGAAGACAGATGTTAGTACACGACAGATCTGCTGTGACATGTTTCCATGACAACCCAAAAGATACCCAGGGGCCAATCAGGGCCCAGGGACCTACGTGCAGCTGGTGGGAGCCTGTGCTCCGATTGGACAGATTCCTCTTCAGCTTGTGCTTGATGAGGAAGAACAGGATGACATCACAAGCTGTTACTGAATGACTGAATGAATGAATGAATGGATGGATGGATGGGTGGATGGATGGGTGGATGTGTAATAGTGTGAGTCAGGTGTGACTACCTGCGGACCGTCGGGGGACAGTCTTCTGTTGGTCACCTCCGTCAGGTCAGAGATGTTCCTCCTGTGGCTGAGAGCAAACGTCTGCAACACACACCAGGAGTTTTAAATCCAAGTCAAGTTCCCTGAAAACGTCCTGGACGATGATGCGTTTGTTTGACTCACGTCTTCGGCCACGCTGTGTCTCCAGTTCCTGACCTGCAGAGTCGTGCCCTCCTCGGAAACTCCATTTCCCATCAGCCTTTGGGGCAAATGAGGCAGCTGGAACGAGCGAGAAATCAGTGGATCGACGCAAAGACCAAACAGGCCGACCGATCTGTGGACTGATCCGGATCGATTACCTCCTGCAGCCTCCACTGGGAGCTGTGTCCGTCTTTCAGGTCCAGCTGAGCTCGGGGAATGAGAATCACGGGCTGCTGAGGATTCTGGGAGAAAGAAATCAGGGACCAGATAACCTGTTTAATCATGAGACCAGGTGAAATCAGATGAGAACAGTAAGAACCCGCTCCGTCAGTGTGTGTTGTACCGTTGTAAACACGGCGTCGCTCGGTTCGTCCACAGGATAATCCTCCTCTGGCAGCGGAGGCTTCAAACAAACATCAGTTAGTACAGAAATGGAGGACGTTTGACCTCTGTCTACGTTCTGGTTTTACTGATCCTGAATCAGATCTGATCCGGACTTCACTCAGGGTCGTACCGGTCCGCCGTCGTGCTTCCTGCTGGTCGCAGCAGGTCCTGGGGGGGAGAAGGGGGAGGTGGGGGAGGTGGGCTCCGGTGCGGTCCAGGACGTGGCCCGTGTGGTCGGGTTGTAGTAGTAAAATCTCCCCGAAACTTCATCCACCAGCTGCTCCCATTCAGTAGAACCCTTTGAGGAGGGGGGGCCAAGGATTAAACGAGCAGTGATTAATGACAAAATGAAATCTATTACATTCTTTACACTCGGTTACCTGAGAGGAGGTGGTGGAGAGCAGAGGTGAGGTCGGCTGTCCCCCCTCCTTCCCCTTGGACTGGTCCGTGTCTCCGGCGGGCAGGGGCGGGGGGCTGCGAGGGTCCGACCAGGACGTCTGTCTGGTCATAGGATGGAAGTAAAACACCTTCCCCGTGTCTTGGTCCGTGTGCACCTGAGCAAGGAAAGACATCACACTGACGGTGCGTTCAGGTGCACTCAGACTTTGTGCGTTCATCCCGGAGGGCTCAGCCACGGACGCCGCTTGCGACCCTCTGACGGGCGAAGGCTTAACCGCGGCGTCTCCGAGCGAGGCAGCGAAGCCTCACCTGTTCCTCAGCAACCTGTGAGTGTGAACCGTTCACTCGATCTGTGTGGAACAAACTCCGACGGCTCAGGTGACGGCCGATTAAACATTAATCACCTGTGCAGCGACGTGGACGCACGAGAAGTTTAAAAGGAAAGAAAGAAAAAATAAATAAGAAGCTACGAGTGAGAGCGGCATGAAGAAATATGACAAATCATATAAAATGGAAAGATTATAAATATATGACTACATATAAACTATTAGACGACTAGAAAAAAGTCACCCCCTTGGTGGTTTGGACCTGTCAGGGGTTAGAGGTCACCGTACCTGCCACCCGTCCTGTGGGCTGACGGGGGAGGCGGGGCTTATCATGGTGGAGGAGACGTGGCCTACGGGGTTGGGAGCGGGTTCAGAAGGAGGCGGTGGTATCGGGTCAGGGAGCAGAGGAAGAGACAGTTTCTTCAGAGAGGAGACGTTGGCGTAGATGGGCGATTTAGGGCTGACTGAGCTGTGGTCCTACAGAGAGAGAGAGAGAGAGACGAGTTAGACATCGGCACTTGAAGGGACAGTTCTTCAGGACAAAGTTTGACACTTCAAAATATCTGGTCCCCAATCAAACAAAAAACAGTTTGTAGATCCTGCTGGAGAGACGAGATGTTCATGTCCTCACAGAAAGACAGACGAGATGTTCATGTCCTCACAGAAAGACAGACAAGATGTTCACGTCCTCACAGAAAGACAGACGAGATGTTCACATGCTCACAGAAAGACAGACGAGATGTTCATGTGCTCACAGAAAGACAGACGAGATATTCAGTGTCCTCACAGAAAGACAGACGAGATGTTCACGTGCTCACAGAAAGACAGTGGAGACATTGACATTAACGTTTCCTAACCCTAACCCTGTTCTCTGACATTTTTCACTGTTGTTCTTTTTTCCGAGTGACAGAAACAGAAACACTCTGGGTGGAGCGCTGTGCCGTCCAACAGGAAGTACTCCTCCTATGTTTTATAAACACACACACAATTAGGACCAAATGGATGTTGTGGATCGACACGGCACAGAAAGTTCTACGCAGTTTGTGCATTAAAAACCAGAAAGAAAAATCTTTATCAACTCAAACTACAGAACGCAGTTCTATAGGCTTCAGAGACGACACGAGACCCTGCAGGACTGGGACAAACCACATGGGCCCAGGATCAGCTCTGTCACAGGTTAAACCCAACACCTCAGTTTCACATTAACCTGAGCACAGTGTGTCTCAGGTCAGCTGACCGGAGACCAGCTGTAAAGGACCAACCCAGTGTTGTTTTCTTTAATGCTTCACCTCGCAGATCCCAGGTGCTGCTCCACCATGAGAGGAACCGGACTCACGCATGAAGAGCAGATAAATCATTAACGTTAACCAAGTTCACCAGTTTCAGTCAGGACTTACCCACAATTCCTCTGTGGTATTAAAGTCCGTCCAGAATTAAACTCCACTGGAAACAATCAGAGAGTTTCTCTGGTTCTGGTCCGACGGTCACTGAAGGTGATCCATATTGGCGGACTGCAGCTGCCCTCTGCAGGCCGTAAGCCCCGCCCCCACCTTTCTGCAGGGCACAAGCCCTGCCCCTACCCCCTCTGCAGCCCATAGACCACACCCCCTGAACCTCGGACAGGCAGTCTGGATTTTTCTGGGATTCTTCTGAATCTGAACCTGATCACAACCTCAAGGATTTATCAAACCTCCATCCTGGAGCCTTTTGGAGGATCCACAGAACCCTGTTAACTGTCCTCTGAGTCCTGGTTCCCCTCCAGCTCCATGGAGCCCTCCTGGAACACGTGGACTCTCCTCAAGAACCAGAGCAACTTTCACAAAGATGCCTAGAACCTCCAGAGTTAGTCCAGAGAGTACACACACGCAAACACACTATCATCACCATCAGGTCCGCGGGGAGCTGCTGGTGGTTCTGGGTTCAGGAAACATTTTACAAACTGCTCATAAACAAACACAAATCTTCTTCCTGTGACCGAACAACAAAAGTTTCACTTTCGAGTTCAAGTAACTTTACCCACAATCCTCAGAGTTTTCACCACCAGAGTGAAACACAACAAAGGTGTCGGCAAAACGCACAAAATAAGTTCAGAACCTGAAACATGACGTCACTGTGACAAACACACAAACACACAACACCTGATCTCTGGTTCTCTGTGAAGACCGAGTCCAGATGAAGACCCGGTCCGCACACACACACACATGTTCTCAGAGTTCTGGTTCTGGTGGATGTGGACCAGTGTGTGACCACTTTGAAGAGCTGAGCTCAGGATGACACGATGCTGCCCCCTGCTGGCCGTCAGAGGGCCGCCCCTGAACATGAATAAACTGCAGATGAACCCGCTGCTGGCCCCGTACACACGGCGTCCCTGAACCGGATCAGAACGCCACCACTTCCAGCCGCCGCAGAGATGTTCGAGTGACAGACAGGTAACTTCAGAGATAAACGACGATCGACCGAACCGGCTGCCAGAGGAGGTCAGAGGTCAACCAGGAAGTCAGAGCTCGTTTTGTATTCAGTCTTTTGTGTTACTGAACTTTTTTACAGTGCACACAAAGCAGCTGACGTGAGAGAGAGGACTCAGTCTCAGTTACAAACCAGTCAGACCAGATCTCACACACACACTCACACACACACACACACACACACACACACACACACACTCTCCAGTGTCAGGTTACTGTGTTTCCCGTCTCGTCCTGCAGGTGTCGCTGCAGCGTCGTCCTCTCGCAGTTTCCTGTCCGACCCTCAACACATCCTGCCGGCCGTGACATCACTACATCCTGCTGACCTCATCACATCCTGCTGTGACATCACCAGCCCCACACAGACCCTGAACCCCCCCCCACACACACACACACACACACACACACTGTACCAGGGCTTAGAAAAGAACCGAGTAAACATGAATGAAATTAAAGGGAAGTGAAGTTTGTCTACATTCACTGCAGGTCAGAGGTCAGAGGTAACAGGTCACAGGTGTTTCTGCGTCAATGAGAATAGAAAGAGGAAACAGCCCCTTCTCCTCTCTGCTTCCTGTGTTGACGCTGCAGGAAGTGAACCGCTTTTATTTTGGAATAGAGGGATAAAATCCCCGAGCCTCCACTTCGATAACCTTTATTGATACATATTGATTATTGACGACAGACTGAGGTGAAACGCTGAGAGAAACACGGTGAAGTTGAGTGAGTGAAAGCAGAGGACACCTGTCGAGTGACTGTAAAACATTAACGACAGGTTGAACGTAGAGGTTAACGCAGGTGGTCACATGGTGCGCTGCCGGGTCACGTGACTCTGCTGCAGCTTCTCCACACTGAAGTCATGTGACGTCATTATTTTAAAATGATTTACAGCGCAGCATGACACTGGTCTGAGATCTGCTTCAGACCCTGCGTATGTCCAGAATCCAACATTCTGTGCTGGTTGAGATGTGAGTTGTGTCTTGGGTGTCTTACCTGTGTAGGGGGCGGGGCAGGTGCCGGTTCGGGCGCTGCTCCAGGACTCGTTCTCCCTCCAGTAAGAGCCTCCAGGTCCAGGTTCAGGTCCTGGATGGACTCGTAGATGTGGTTTGAATCTTGCTCCTTCAGTGAATCTTCCTCTTCGCTGCTCTCCTCCTCACTTATTTCCTCCTCTGCCTCCTCCTCTTCCTCCTCCTCCTCGGGTTCGATCGGGGACTCCAGGTTGTCATGTGAACCAGCCAAAATGCCATTGTCGGGAGGTGGGACCGCAGGGATCACTGGCACCACAGGTGTCTCCACCGGTATGGGTTGGGTCTGGGGCCGGGGACTGGAGTGGGGATCTGCTGGACTGAAACTAGGAACCCGCGGTTTCCCAGAGTCCTTCTGGTCATCCAGGATCCCTGGCAGGTGGGGCTGCTTTTTACTCAGACCCCCCTCAGTATTCCTGGTGGTTGTTGTGGTCACGGTCTCCACAGGACAGGTGGGAGGGTTGACAGGATGCCGCAATGCAGGTGCTGCCAGATGCGACAGGTCGTGGAAGTCCAGCGGAACACCAAACGTGGACATGCGGTTCTCAGTCTTGCGGTACCCAGTGGAGGCATCCGGTCTAAGCCGGATTGTCACCTCATCCCCCGGTTTGGTTCTGCTCCCGCTGGGCTCCTCCAGAGTCTTTGGAACAGGTATGGGCACAGGGACTGGGACTGGTGCAGCCAAAGGGACTGGCACTGGTTCAGCATTGGGTGGACTGGCGAAGTCCAGGGGGGAGGGGAAGTCCGCCGGCAGCTCCTTGACGTACTTGGCAGGGATGTAGAAGGGCTTGGAGCCGGAGTCCCTGCGGACGTGCCACCAGTGGTCATTGGTCTTAGCCAGCAGGATGTAGCGCTCGTTGCGTTTGATGGAGACCAGCTCCCCGTCCCGACCCTGGTACTCATACTCAAACTCCACCAGGACAAGACCCAGACCTGAAAGACCGGGTTCAGCCCGGAGGAGCAGAGTTATTTCAAGAGCTAATGCTAATACTAATACTACTACTGGTATTGCATGACTGTTGCTACTGCTAGCAGGTTGCTGCTAACACTCACTGCTAGTACTTTAACTAACATGCTAATGTGAGCTAACACTATCACTGTTACTCACCTCTGCCAAGTAAGGAGGAGGTCGTCGCCATGGTGACAACCCTGGGCTCCTCAGGTCCTGCCCCGTCAGGTAGACGGGCAGCCTGACTCTGAGGGTGAGGGGTCAAAGGTCACACCTGATCAGGAGCCCCCTGAAAGAGAGAAAACCCCAAATCAGACTGAACTGGATTCAACAATAGCCGGTCTCGCGGTCAGAGCTGCATTGGTTTATAAAAAACACTCAGACCTGATTTGAACCAGGACTGAACCAGAACCAGGATGAACAGTTCAGTCCAGGCCTTCATCAGCCCACAGTTGGAAAACAGTTCATAAGAACTGAACCTGAACCAGTTTGTTTTTGGTGAGTTCTCCTCCCGCAGTCAGCTGCTGAGGAATGAGAGTTATGTGTTCCTCGGGTTCTTCGTGTCAGAACAAGTCCAACGACAAACCGAGCCTGACTCTCGCTCTCGTGTTTTTACTCTGCATCTCGTCCAGGTGGACAGCGACGTCCATCACGGCACACCTGTCCTCAGGCTGCTATCATCGCGTGGCTCGAGCTTTGAAATTGAAAGCCTTCCAGGAAGTGAAGGATCTGCATTGAGTCAGTCTGCATGAATGAATTCAAAGCTCTGACTCCGCCCACTCATCAGCGCCTCAGGTAAAGGGGCGGGGCTTATTAGTCACCTGTATCTATGCTATTTAAGAGCTGTACAACAACTTACTGTTCCTTCTGCTGACGCAGACGGAAATGTGCTTCAACCTGTTTTAAGGTTTGAAGAACAACATGAAGATCCGTGTTTGGTTCACCTGGACTCAATCACCTGGATTCAAAGAAGCCTCACTGAAACCTTATCTAATGAAGTCATTAATTAAATTTAAATATAATTTAAATATAATACAAACATGTTCGTCTGTTGTTGAACTCAAATAAAACACAATATTTTCTCTGTCAGTGCAGCGACATGCACATCACTCAGGGGACGCAGGTTCCACAGGTAACCACAGAGAACAGGTGACGTGCAGCAGATCACCTGGTCACCACCAGGAGCCTCTGAGCAAGGCAGCGGCATGCACACACACACACACACACACACACACACAGAACAATAGCAGGAGGCTGATCTCCGGCCTGTTCTGTTTACAAAGGGAAGCGTCTGCTCTTCCTGTCTGCTGCAGACCCCGCCCACGAGGCCTTGTAGACTCCACCCCCCGCGTGATGTCACACTGTGTGTGTGTTTCCTGTCTTTGTACAGGAACAATAGTGTGTGTGCAGTGGATGTGAGTGAGTGTTCACTGTTCGACTTCACAGTTCTTCCACAATGATCGTCACGCGTGATCAGTAAGATCAATAGACATGATCTGATGATGTCATCCAGTCACAGAGCCAATCACGTCTGCTGCTTTAGTCCCAGTTTGTCAGAGCTGGAACATGGCTGCCCCACCCCCGGCCCTGGTTTCAGGAACAATATGGCAGACTGGCCCTTTAAGAGTCTTCCTGGAGCAAAACAGTCAGACCTGCCTGAGTCACACACACCTGAGCCAGGTGTGGTTCAGGTGTGTGTGAGACTCTGATATGCTGGAATGTTGCCCACCCCCCCTCCCTCTCTCTCCCTCTCTCTCTCTCTCTCTCTCTCTCTGTGTTTGTCTCTGTCTCTCGGCCACACCCACACCACCAGGCTGGTATGTACACACACACACACACACACACACACACACACACACACACCCTGCTCTGTTCAACCACAGGACCGGAGAGTGTGTAAAAAAATAAACTGAGCTGTCAATCATCAAACCGAGGTCGACGGCTTGTGGCGGGACAATCGACCAATCAGAAGCGAGGATGAACTTAAAGGAGCATTTCACCAGAAATCCATCAGAGTGAAATGAAAACCGCGTTTAACGCCGAGGTTGAACTGTCTCTGGTGTGTCGTGTGACATCATCGGCCCGGCAGCCAATCCAGAGCCGTTCGTCGTGCAGATCTGAAATCTGAGTTTAACCTTTGCCCCCCCCCGCACCCCCACGTGAGGGCGGGGTGTGGTCACGCACACACAGACCGAAATAACCTGGTTTCAATCATAAATCCATCAGCTGACTCCGCCTGCCGAGGGCGGGGCCCAGCTACAGCCTGACCACAGAGAGTGTGTGTGTGTGTGTGTGTGTGTGTGTGTGTGTGTTCACTCAACAACATCACAGACATTCAGAAATACAGAACCCTGCTCTCTGATTGGCTGTCAGCCACCCATTAAACTGCAGCACTCGACTCGAGGAACCCTGTCCACGTGATCCTTTAGGACTCATCAAGGTCCTTCAAAGTCTCCTAGGTGCCCCCCCAAAGCCTCCTCAAACCCCATTAGCTCCTGAACAATCTCTGGGACCTGCTCAGAGACCTGTACGACCTTCTCGAGGACCTCGACAAGCTTCTCGAGGACCACTCCAACTTTAGCAAGGACCTGTACAACTTTTCCAAAACTTCTAAAACCTGCCAGGGTTTTGATCTTCCTCAATGAGCTCGACCTTCTCCACAAGGAACTCCACCAGATGTTCAAGAACATCTTCAACTTTGTTGTGGGTCTCAGGATCCTGCTGAACATCGACCTATACAACCAGCTGAAGGACCACATCACGACGTGCCCTCTGAAGGGTTCCTGTGGTATCACAAAGTCGTGAATGTTGTGAGGTGATTGGTGCCCCCCCCCCCCAGGTAAACAACCCACACACACCTGGACTGTCCACACGATGTTAAAGAAAACCTGATCCACTGGACCAGGACTCCTGCTGCTGCTCCAGTTCTGATGTGTCCAGCGCAGGAGCTTTGGCGGACGCTCTGACCGACACA
>JAFBJZ010000883.1:35000-55000 GCA_016785225.1 Psettodes erumei
TTCACTTCGGTTCCTCAGGTGCGCCGCTCTCCAGAGGACGGCGGCGCGTCATTGGCTGCTCCCCCGCGGGGGCGGTACCACCAGCTAACCAACGCGACGTCTCAGGAGGCGCTGGTCACGCCCAGCAGCTCGCCGTCCAAATCCTGCCCGTCCTCCGACGGCTCACCTGTCTACATGAGGAGGAACAGGAGGCCTGACAGCGAAAGTACACACACACGCACACCTGGCAACACACCTGACAACACACCTGACAACACACCTGACAACACACCTGGCCACACACCTGGCAACACACCTGACAACACACCTGACACACACCTGACAACACACCTGGACAACACACCTGGCCACACACCTGACAACACACCTGACAACACACCTGACAACACACCTGTTTCTGTTTTTGTGTGTGCGTGTCTGTGTGTGTGTGTGTGTGTGTGTGTGTGTGTGTGTGTGTGTGTGTGTGTGTGTGTGTGTGTGTGTGTGTGTGTGTGTGTGTGTGTGTGTGTGTGTGTGTGTGTGTGTGTGTGTGTGTGTGTGTGTGTGTGTGTGTGTGTGTGTGTGTGTGTGTGTGTGTGTGTGTGTGTGTGTGTGTGTGTGTGTGTGTGTGTGTGTGTGTGTGCGTGTGTGTGCGTGTGTGTGCGTGTGTGTGCGTGTGTGTGTGTGTGTGTGTGTGTGTGTGACACAGTGCTGGTCTCGGACACCAGTCGGGACGCCAGTCCAGCTGACCCCGGCAGTCCCACCGTCGTTTTTGACAAGAAGACGAAGAGACGCTTCCTGGACCTGGGGTGAGATCATGTGACAGGACGCCGACGGCCGCGATTGGCCGGCGTGGTAACCAATCAGAACCCGGGGACGTTACGTGGTGGGTGACGGTGTGTCTGTCTCTCAGGGTGACCCTGAGACGTTCGTACATCCGGGTGAGGAAGGACAAGTCCAACAGGCTGTCTGTGGGCAGCAGGTGGGTCCGTCCCAAACAAACATGTCCGCCCCCGCCCGGCTCCACCCTGACTCCGCCCTCTGTCCTCAGGGAGCCGTCCGAGAGCCCGTCTCGCTCCTCCGGATCCTTCGTCCCGTTCTCCTGGTTCACGGAGGGACGGGGGTCGCTCTCCTCCTCCGGGACTCCCCCCTGCTCCCCCAAAATCCCCCCGCTGAGCTCGCCCAGGCCCCGCAAGTCTCACTCCCAGGTACGGCTCCACCTCCGCCTCCACCCGTCGTCCTCCTCTGCAGACGGCCAATCAGAGGGCGGGGCTTCCTGTTGCCGTGGAGAATAATGAGAGGGACACAGGAAGTCACGTGATCGCACAGCTGCGGCTCGGTTTGTTGCTGGTGTTACATTTTCTGCTGTTCCAGTGTGTGTGTGTGTGTGTGTGTGTGTGTGTGTGTGTGTGTGTGTGTGTGTTTGTGTGTGTGTGTGTGTGTGTGTGTGTGTTGCTTTCTTCACCATTAAAGCTCAGAGGAAAGAGCTCCATTAAACATCCATCAGAGCGCTGCCTAATGGCTCTAATGGACTTTACTGTGTGTGTGTGTGTGTGTGTGTTTGTGTGTAATCAATACAACACACACACACACACACACACACACCATCCTGCTGCAGCACACACACACTCACTACAGCACCTAATGTGAATCAATCCGCCGCTGAAAGTAGTCCCCAGCAGCAGGACCTGCAGCGACTCCGTGTTTGTGCGTCGGCGCCGCCCGGTGGACAAACACAACAACACAAAAACGCACACCTCTCTCTCTCTCTCCTCGTCCCGCAGGAGTCAGCGCTCAGCGAGGAGTTCTCTCCTCCTCACACCTCCTCCTCCGCCTCTCCTCCCGTCGACTCCTCCTCCTCCAGATCCTCCCATCCGTACCACACCCTGTCCCAGTCGTCTGATGAGGTAACACACACACACACACACGCTGCCGAGCCAATCACAAACTGGCAGTGACATCATTTTGATCACATGACCCCCCCAGCCCAGCGACGAGCCGTCCTGCGTCTCCACCTGGACGACGCAGCAGGTGTGTCAGTGGCTGCGAGGCCTCAACATGGAGCAGTACGTCCCAGAATTCAGCGCCAAGGACGTGGACGGACAGGAGCTGCTGCAGATGGACGGCGGCAGGCTGAAGGTGAGGACGAGGAGGAGGAGGAGGAGGGACGGAGGCGGAGCCTAAATCGCGCTCGGCTCTTACGGTTTTGACCTCTGACCTCCCGCAGAGCCTGGGCGTGCTCAGCTCGTCGGATCGCGGCGCGCTGAAGCGTCGCATCAAAGACATCCACGCCGCCGCGGAGAGGGAGCGCAAAGCTCAGGACAAGCTGGAGAAACAGAAGGAGAAGCAGCGGCGGAAAGACCAGGAGCAGCGCAGGACCTGAGGTCGGCCACCGGGGGGCGGGAACCCGCGTCCGCCTGGAAAACCTGGAGAGCGTTTCTGTTCGCCGGGTTTTATTTCGCTTTTTTCCATCGAACCCTCAAAACGAAGGTGCGAATCAGCGGAGACTCGGCGGCCGAAGTTTATGTGCATGTTTTCTCTCGGCCGCAGCTTTCACGGACACGTTCGGTCGTCGGCGTCCCGCCATCCACCGCACACCTGGTGCGACGGTGCGTTCGGGCGCCTCCTCCACAGCTCAGGTGGGAGCTGAAGAGCGGACGCAGCCAGAGGTCCGAATAATTTCATTTTGGAAGCGACCGAACACGCCGGCGTGAGACCAGAAATATATCTGACAATTTTAAACCATTAATTTAAAAAATAAAAAAAAACGTGGCATGTCGTAAGAAAAATGAATTTATAAACGGCCTTTTCTTTCCATAAAAATCACCTGGACATGTTTCAGTTTTATCTCTGATGTGACGTCGCAAAAACAACAAAAAACTAAATAAAGTGAAAGGAGAAGTGGAACAAAAGTCTGGGCTGGTTTCCTGCAGAACCTCCAGGTTCGAGTCCGGCCCCGGAGGATCCTCTAACACGATGAGCTGCTTCACAATAAAAGCCTCCGCGTGAAGGTTTTAATGTGAAAGCGACGAGCAACAGGAAGTCGGCGTGGAGTTAAAAAAGAGAAATAAAACTGCCGATAAATCATTTTATTAAAAAAAAGTTCTGATCGGGTTCGAACAATCACCGCGGCGACGAGTGTGACACATCATAAATAAAAATAAATAAATGCGTTCACCCGGTTTACTTCAGCAGACAGGTGTCCCTCACATGTTAAACACCAAATAAATATTTCACCATTAAATTAATCATTTAAAATAAATAAAACATATGATATGAGCTGAAAGGTTTTCCTCCGTCTCTTCTCTCCTGAATGAAGACTTCGGCGGTTTCAGTCCGGGACGTCCCGACCCGGTTTTCCCGGGGCGTCGACCTGCAGCGTCCGTCGATTTTTCTGAAAATGTCGCAGGATTTGACAGAAAAGTTGCGAGCGAGAAGAACGAGGCAGCGCAGGTGAGGAGCAGGTTCAGACCTGCGTCCTCCCTCATTCCTCGAAGGCGTTTGAGTCGCGCCGCGCTCGCATTCCTGCGGACCGCTGGCGCAGAGAGAGGGCGCCTACGTGCTGCGACGAACAAAGCATTCTGGGATATCTCGGGAAAAGCTGCAGATCCTCAGACGCCGAGCGGGAAGGAGACGGCCGTCGGGATTGAAGCGTCCGCATCCCGACAGGAAACGCTGAAATAATCTGGACTCCCGTTTTAAAAAGCGACGCCGACGCCGTCGGGTAAAGTTTGACTCGTTAAACTCATCTTCTCGTTCTCCTGCAGGTTTGAGGTGAAAACACCTGAGCGGACAGGTGAGTCGTCCCTGCAGCTCGGCAGATGTTTGTGACGCTGACGGACGGATAAAAAATAAAAAAGATGTGGTTTTGTTTGATCGACGGTCAATAAAGTTTCTCCCATGAGGCTCAGTTTCCCTCCACAGGTAGACACAGGTGCTCTGCACGTGTCCGGGTCACGACCTTCCTCAGCTGTCCCTGAACGCAGCACTGTGCCCCGCCCCCCTCCCCCGGTGGGCGGGGCTTAGTGCGTACCTGCAGCGCGGGGGGCGATGGCTCTCAGGCTGCGGATCAGGTCGTGGCAGAAGGAGCGAAGCTGCGTCAGCGTCAGGTGGACCGCCACCTGGACCTCGTAGTTGCCATGGAGACGAGAGGCCAGATCCAGATTCTGGTTCTGATCCGGACCGTCCCCGCCGAGCTGAGCCGCCTCCTTCATCTGAAACACAACAGATGGGGGGGTGAGCGGCCAATCGCCCGCGGTCCCCGGCGGTGACATCACCTCAGGTGCGTTACCTTGTTGATGTGGGTCAGCAGGTCCCTGAGGTCGGATCGCAGGTCCCTCAGTCCGCTCAGTCTTTCGGACAAAACTCCCAGCAGCCCCTGGTACAGCCGCCCCCCCGCCGACATACGACTCACACACATGTCCTGCAGGGGACAACGTATTGCGTCACTCGGCGTGACATCACAGTGTACCGCGTGACATCACCGAGGCGGAAGCAGACGTGCAGCCACGTCATCGCGTGTCGATCAAACTGGTCTTAAGGACCCTGAGAACCTCCTCACGTGGTCCAGGAGCCTCCTACAGGACCTGAGGAACGACAGCTGATTGGACCCCTGTAAACCCCGCCCCCCAGAGAGCAGACTGACCAGTGTGAAGCGCTCGGACAGCGGTTTGAGGACGGGGGACGCGGGGATGCCCAGCGAGATCACCATCATCTGCAGGTTTGTGGTCTGAGCGGAGGGGTCGAGGGTCAAACCCTGAGGAGGACGGGAGCAGGTTGTTACCGCGCGAAGAAGAAGAAGAGGAACGAGTCCGGCCGAACCGGCCAATCGGACGAGCCGGTTACCTCTGTGGTGACGGTGGCGGTGTGCACCACCGGCAGGTCTCTCAGGATCTTCTCCACCAGCGTCTTCGCTCGCTCGGCCGCCTCCCTGAACGCCGGGGTCGGGTGGGACGCCGGGCCGACGGGGGCCGATCGAACCAAAACTGCAAACAGGAAGTAGTGCAGCAGTGCAACAGCTGGAAGAAAACAAACACACACACACACAGTTCCTGTATGGAGCATCAATACTGCCAGAAAAACATTTTAATATGATCAAAACAACCTGAAGCTAATAACTTTACTCACAATAATAGATCATCAATTCATTGATCGGTATATATTCAATAATTAGAACAAACTGCTGATTTAAAAAAATGTTTTTTGACCAAATTTAATCTATTAACTTATACAGTAACTACAGACTTGATGGTTTATTAGAAAATTAAAGAAAACATCAGTATTTGTAGTTCACCAACGATTCTTGCAGAAACTTTTTAGAAAAAATAAATAAAAATAAGCAAAAGTTTCTCCTGTCAGTAGTATTACTCGTATATTAATAAATAATCAGCTGTTCATAAAAGCTACTAAACTTTAAGTCGATCAGTTACAATATTTTCCATCGACAACATCTTAGTTTATCCTGCTAGCATGCTAACGGTAGCTAACTAGCGTCACGATTGGTGATTGGTTCATCCTGAGGGGACCCTGAACGCGCCCGGCACTGACAGCCCCTCATACCGCACGGCCGCGGGCACTAACAACCCCCCATACGGGTTCCGTTTCAGGTGAGTCCAGGTTGTGCCGAGCCGGACGAGGTGAGCGGGTCGGACAGAAAAGTCCGTTTATTCGTTGCTGACGTGGTTCTGGAGAGAAGTCCCGGTCCCGGTTCCGCTCACCGAGCTCCGCGGGCTTCATCACCGGAACGCGGCTCGGTCTTACCTGTCGCGGTGTTCATGTCTCAGGGCGGCTTCCTGGCTCTCGGTCTCGGTCTCGGTCCGCAGGTAGACTTGTTAAAATCCGCTTCAGCTTCCATTTGCGGCGGTTTGGACTTTTTATCCGGACTCTCTCCTGCGGGATTTTCCATTGACGGGGACCGACCGCCTCACAGCGGAGTCATCCGATGAACCTCCAAGTGACGAAGCTCGTTTCGCAACAACGACGCGACCGTGAGAGCCGCGAGGGTCGGTCACGTGACCCCTCACCTGGCGCACACGGGACCATTAAATGCGCCTTACTGGAAAAAGTAAGAGCTTTGGACCAGGTCCCGTTCGGTCCACTGGAACCAGAACACGTGTAGAATATTACAGTACTAAAAAGTACTACGTTTTTATCTGGAACTGCAGCTGTGCAGTAAAAATATTTGCCTTATACTGCCTTAAAAGTAATTATATTAAATATCTTTCTTTATCATTTGATTATTATATTTATTTTTTGTATTTTTACATTTTTTAAAATTAATTGTCTTTCGTAGTTAAGTTATATTTTGTGTTTAATTTTTTTATTTCTGGAAACATCGTTTTATTTATTGAGGTTTGTTTCATTTTGTGTTGTAGTTTAACACACAAATAATATTATTTTATTTTTGTGATATTGTGATTTCATTGTTTTTCATGTAAATTTCATCACCTACTCTGCAGAGTTTCAGTGCAGCGTGTGTGTGTGTGTGTGTGTGTGTGTGTGTGTGTGTGTGTGTGTGTGTGCGTGTGTGTGTGTGTGTGGATTATTCAGCTCTGCTTCCTGTGTCGTCACATTTCTTTAAGAAATCCTGGCAGATCCTTGACACAGCAGGAAACTCCTAAATGTATTTCCTCATCCTGATGCTAAAGGTAACCGAGTACATTTACTCTGGTACTAATGAAATACTTTTTGGTATTTTTTCAGTTGAAAGTTTTTATATATATAAAGTGATGTTTCTAACAGTTTTCAGATGTTTCAGCTGTTTGAGGCTCAAAATGAGGAAAAGGACAAAAGAAAGCTCCAATGTCCTCAGGAGGGGCCCAGCCCCTATGTTGGGAACCGCTGGATGATGTGACAGGAAGTGAAGTACTTAGAGTACAAGTATTCATAATCTGCTAAGCCGTGTTTTCGCCGCAGTGAGGATTCATCACAGGAAACGACGGAAGTGTGTCGTCACGTTTGTAAAATTCCTGCAGTGATTCACGATCAGAACAAACTGTTTCCTGCCTGATTCACGCAGTAAGACTCACACTTCCCCGATCAGATATCAATAATCCTCATTGATCACATCCTCACGGTCATTATCACTGCACGTCATCGGGAGCACGAGCAGCTCGGAGATGAATTTAGTCGCATTTCAGAAAAAAAGGCAGAAAAAAAACACATTTGGACATTTATCACGTTGATCAATACCTGATCAATACCTGATCGATAGCCGATCAGCAGGATGAATAAGAGCAGTGTGGACTGACCGGCTGTAGTGAGGCTGTTTTCCATCTGTTACAGATTAACAGAGTATTTACACTAATAAGTTACTGCGTCCTCACTGCCGGGGGGGTTATTGTTATTATAATAAGGTTCCCGGGCTTTCAGTCCCTCGACATGGAGCTCCGCCGGCGCCAGACGAGACTCAGGTCACGCGACGCCGCCGTCTGAGGAAGATCATGAGATTAGGTCAAAAGCTCTGGGACGCGAGCCCAGATCGAGTGATGCTCTGGTTTGTTTTCAGCCCTGCCAGATAATAATCGTCCACGTCTCTGTTCTGGCTGCGAATAAAGTTTGTTGAAGGGCGTCGGGCCAAAAACAGTGAACTTTATTCTACGTCGACAGAAGAACCAACAGCTGGAACGCTTTTGTTCTGAAAACCTCCTCCTTCCTTTTCTACAGGAAGTGAATAAACTGCAGTGTAAATAAAGTTTTTATTGAATTGAACAAAGATCTCACATGCAGGAAGTGTAACTCCGTCACAGCTGCAACCAGAACCAGAACCAGAACCAGCACCACACGCACATCGTGCAAAAAACCCCCACAGAACCCCTGAGCCTCGTGTGGGAGAACTACATTACCCAGAAGGCCACACAACCACAACACGAGGTGTAAACAAGTCAGAGTGAGTTTTATTTGTCTCAGTGAGAGAAACAACAAACAAGGTTAAAGTTCAGAGGCAGAATACACAGCAGAGAGAAAAAAAAAGAGGAGAGGGGGATCGTGGGTAATAAGCGATCGACCGACATCCACGTGTCAATGCACACGCAGAACTACTTCCTGTCTGCGCAGGAAGTTGGCAGAGAGGATCATGGGAAGCTGTCGTCGTCGTCTTCGGCCATTTCTTTGGCGAACTCCAGATCCTGCTGCTCGCGCTCCCGACGCTCCTGACCAAACAAGAGTAAACGCAACGGGACTTTTATTGTGAAAATCATAACGCAGAGGAAGTGAGCACCCGGTGACATCATCACTGGACTGACCAATCAGAAAAAAGAGCCCGGCTCTTTCTGGTTCTCTCATGTTCTGCTGAAGAACTGGACCCAGGTGATACAGGGTCCTGGTTCTGCTGTGTGTGTGTGTGTGTGTGTGTGTGTGTGTGTGTGTGTGTGTGTGTGTGTGTGCGTGTGTGCGTGTGTGTTACCTCGGCTGACTCCAGGTCTTTGTTGTAAGCTTTGGGAGGAAACCTCATGGCCTGCAGGAGACACACGGAGACCGCGGTTATTTGAAGATCACATGGTTCTGGTCACATGATCAATCAGCTGACAAACACTAACAACAGGTGCAGGTGAACTCTTTAATCATGTGACATCATGTCGAATGCTGTTGTCCAGGTGTGTGTCCAGGTGTGTTACCTTCACAGACATGTTGTGTGTCCAGGTGTGTTACCTTCACAGACATGTTGTGTGTTCAGGTGTGTGTGTTCAGGTGTGTGTCCAGGTGTGTTACCTTCACAGACATGTTGTGAATGTCCAGGTGTGTTACCTTCACAGACATGTTGTGTGTCCAGGTGTGTGTCCAGGTGTGTTACCTTCACAGACATGTTGTGAATGTCCAGGTGTGTGTGTTCAGGTGTGTATCCAGGTGTGTTACCTTCACAGACATGTTGTGTGTTCAGGTGTGTGTGTTCAGGTGTGTGTCCAGGTGTGTTACCTTCACAGACATGTTGTGAATGTCCAGGTGTGTGTGTCCAGGTGTGTGTGTGTCCAGGTGTGTGTCCAGGTGTGTTACCTTCACAGACATGTTGTGAATGTCCAGGTGTGTGTGTTCAGGTGTGTGTCCAGGTGTGTTACCTTCACAGACATGTTGTGAATGTCCAGGCAGAAGGAGATCCTCTGGTGAAACGCCAGCTGAGGCTCTCTGGTGCCGTAGATGTCCATGGTCTCTTTTGATTGGACGAAGCCCTTCTCGTGGTTGATGCTCGCCTCGATCACGCCGTCGCGGATCGCCTGAACGACAACGGATCGCGTCAGAACGACGAGCCGAGACCGCGACCGCGACCCGCCGCGGCGGGGACGCGTGTGGCGCTGTCACCTGGTTACCTTGGCGACGATGAACTCGGCGTCCTCGGGGCTGTCGAGCTGCAGCTTCTGGGCGATGTCGGCCAGAGAGATCCGCGAGTACGACAGGCTGATCATACGCACACCTGGACACACACACACGTGCAGAAAACACATCACACACTCTGCCGGGGGAAGCGACGCGTGACATCAGCGGCGACGCGGCTTGTGATTGGCTGACCGGTCTTGATGACGTTGTGTCTCAGGCGGATGATGAGCGTGTACGTCCCGTCCGTCTGGAACTTCTCCCCGAACTGCTCCAGCACCTGGTTGAACTTGGCCAGGTTCCCCGTCCTCACAGCTGCACAAGGAGCAGGTCCGACTCAGCACACACGCTACACAACCAGTGTGTGTCTGTGTGTGTGTGTGTGTGTGTGTGTGTGTGTGCGCGCGCACTCACCCTGTGTGAGCAGGAAGTACGGCATCAGCGACCGCTTGAGCGACGGCTGTCTGAACTGAAGTCTGTCAGGAATCTCGCCCAGCAGCAGCTCCACCACGATCAGCAGCTTGTGGACCTGCACACACACACACACACACACACACACACACACACACACACACACACACACACACACACACAGACACACAGACGTCACGTCTCCGTCATCACCTCAGACAGGCGTCACCTGCGTGCGGCGCACACACACACACACCGTCTGTTTGAATCCCACGGCCGTGTGCTGCGGCGCTTTCCTCAGAGCGTTGGTCAGAGTCCGGCGAGCCTCCGAGTACTCCAGCTGGATCGCCTTGATCCGACCTGAGGGGTGGGGGGTCACATGACACGCAGGTGAGCGCTCCGGCACGCGGGAAGAAAAAACCGGGAGGCCGAAAAACCAAGGGAAAGAGCGGAGACCTGTGTAGTACAGGTACCGGGCCCACTCGTTGTTGTTGGCGAGCTCGGGGAACACGGACTTGGACACCAGCTTCTCGGCCTGGTCGTACAGGTTGAAGTGCAGGTAGTTCCTCAGCAGCAGGTTGAGCAGGACGGCCTGACCGTCGGCGTCGTGGCGCAGGGTCGCCGTGCGCAGCCGCGTGTGGAGGAAACTGACGGGGACAGAGACGCCGCCTTAAACTCCTGCCGTCGCCCCCCCCCCGCGTGATGTCACAGCGCAGGCGTGCCTACCTGCGGATGGTGTCGAACTGGCCGAGGAACTCGTACACGCGGGCGTGGTAATAGTAGCACTTGGCGGCGACCAGGTCCAGAGCTCTGCGGTTCTTGGATCCGATCTTCTGCAGCAGGTCGTCCGACACTTTCTGAGCCTGAAACGTTCGGAGCCGATCAGAACCCGCCGCCGTGACCGCTCTCACCTGTTCGGCGCGGCGCTGACCTCAGTGAACCTCTTGTTGTTGGTCAGGTGGACCACCAGCAGCAGCTGCAGGTACGCCTCCACCTCCGGCAGCAGGGGAGCCGCCGCCGCTTTGCCCGTCCGCGGGCGGAACTGGACGTCCCCCTCCGCCATCTCCATCGGCTGAGGGACAGAAGCGATCGATACCGATCATCAGGTACGGATTCTGATCGACTAATCAATACTGAAACCGACCGGGTGGTGCTCCTCACCTCCTCCAGGAAGCCCAGCAGGAAGTCTCTGGTGCTGGTGTTGTTGGTGAAGAAGCCGCCGACGGCTTTGTGCAGCACGTTGGCGTTCAGGCGGCGGCTGGTGGACGGCAGCGCCCGCAGAGCGCGGAGCACGAAGCGGGGCTCCTTCCCCGACACCGCCTTCTCGATTTGCTTCACGTGCTCCTTGATGTCTGGTGGGGTGGAGGTGATGGGGGGTAAGAGGAGGAGGTGATGGAGGTGAGAGGAGGGGTGATGGAGGTCAAGGCAGGAGGAGGAGACAAACATGCGTGGGAACAACAGTTAGCATTGAGAACTCCGTTGAGAACTTGGTCAGTTTTAGCAGCAGCCTGTCTCATGTCTCCTCGGGTTAGCTCAGCTAACTTCCATCATCATCTAAAATCACGACGATTGGACTGCAGTTCTGCACGTGATCACGGCGATCGATCAGTGATCGATCAGTTAATAATATTAAAGGTTTACATCCGCAACACATCACACTCGACTCCTCTCCTGGTAGCCGTTAGCTGTTAGCGTCCTGCAGCTGTTAGCTTCTTAGCCCCCCCGTGCTAACAGGCTAACCCGGGGGTTTAGCGCGGTCCCGGGATGAACCGGGCTCCGGCCCCGGTTTGTCCCGCTGCTTTTACCCGCGTTACGTCTCGGTTCTTACCGTCCAGGGTCAGGCTGTCCTGCTCTTTGGGCTGTTTAGCCGCGTTAGCCGCCTCTTCCTCCGGCATCTCCACGTCCTGCGGCTCGGGGCCCGGGTCCTTCGGCTTCTCGGCTTTAGAGTCCCGGTCCCGGCCTCCCGCCTTGTCCCGCCGCTTGGCCGCTGTCTCCTTCATGGCGTCTGCGGGACAAACGACAGGCAGTGAGGACAAACAGAGGGGCGACAGTCGGCGACAGGCGGGTCTGGAGCGGGTCTGGAGCGGGTCGGTACCTGCACAGTCACTGCTAACCTCGGAATCACGTCACAATGACTGGCAACTGTTTGCGCGCGGGGGATTGTGGGATAGCGCAGGCAGAAGGAGAAGAACGCAGAGCAGAGCAGACACGGATAATCGATCACCGATGGATCGACGATCCGTTCTCAGCAGCTTCTGTGTAACGTAATCTGTTATTAGAGTAAACGATTATCAGAGTAACGGATTACTAAAGTAACGGGTCAAAGCGAGGAACGTCACTAATTACATTTTAAATGTCGTTCCATCGTTAAAATTCAAACTATTACACTCACACGTTCACCTGCTCCTCACCTGAGCGGTTACAGTCACATGACTGAAACGCCTCGTGTTTGTATCACGTGACACAGATGAGGGTGTACAGCAGTGCGCGAACAGCCGGGGGCAGCACCGAGTCACCGATGACGACGATCGTGAGCCGAGATGAACCTGACGTCACAACACGTCACTCCGACCTGACGCACGCATCTAATCTTTATTTAAAACATCCGTATTCGTCTATTTAACGTCGATATCAGAAACGATTTTATTTGAAATAATTATTCTTCTTTTTTAAAATAAAAAAAAATCATCTTAATGGAAAACAACAGGCTGCAGGTTCAACTCCCTCCAGCCTGAGAGACGACGCCCAGGGCAAAGAGCAGCGGCGCCGGTTCAGAGAGACAGGCTGAGGACCGATAACTGCTGTGAGACAGTTCCGCTCTGTGCCCTCGGTGTGTCTCTATCAGGCAGGTGACAGGTGTCCGGTGGGCGGGGCTTGTCGCGGGCGGCTCGCGCCGTGTGTTCGGCGCTGATAGAGCTGCAGCGCGTTCACGTGGAGGACGAACTCGTCTCTGCAACACGACGCAGGAGCCGGAGGACGATGCGCCTCTCGGGGTTTTATCACAGACCCGGACTGAGGCGGACCCTGTTAGGTCCTGGACTTTAAAGATACTGCTGCTGGAGATCCACTGGTTTCTGTTGTGGTTCTACTGGTTCCAGCTGTAACTCACCCACTGCTGCAGACACAGTGAGTACACTGTCCACAGTACAATATAATAATAATATAATATAATATACATACATATGTGTAGTAATATCAAAAAGACAGTTTTCAGAAAAAACAGCTTCTTTTAGGAAAGATAAAGCAAACAAAGAATTAAGATCAATGGAAAAGCTGGTGGTGTACTTTTACACAGTACTGTAATATTATGTAGTAGTATATTAGTATTGATAGCAGTATTATTATTATAGTAAAGCTTTTTGTCGTAAACTAGTAAGAACAACAGTCAAATATTATTTTGACTAATTTAAAACACGTTTTAAAGATTAAAGAAATAAAATGTTGATCATAACTTTATTTAGTTTATTATTGTTTTTATACTGATTTATTATCAGCTTATTTATGTTATTATTGTATATATTGTTCATTTTACTGTGTCAGAGAAATGACCTGATTAAACACCTGACATCACTGTGAGGGAATCGAACCGGCGTCACCCAGGAGACGCCACATGAGTCGCGCCCACGACCTGGTGAGGAAGAGGAGGAGGAAGAGGAGGAGAGTCTGAGCAGGATGCTGCCCTGGGCCGCCGGCGACAAGATACGACCCGAACCAGAAGAAGAAGAGGAGGAGGAAGAGGAGTCCATCTTTCATCCTCCTCTTCCTCCCGTTACCATGACGACCTCAAAGGGCGACCCTGCCGCCCAGTCAGGGGTCGCGGCGAGCTCCCCGGCCAATCAGGAGGTCAGCTCAGACTCGGGGGAGGAGACGGGGGCCACGCTGTCGGACTCCAACAGGGAGGCCCTCCTGTGGCTAAAGAAGAAGGAGGAGGAGGAGCACGATGAAGAGGAGACGCAGGCGGTGGCCTCCTCCCCCGACGGACGCTTCCTCAAGTTCAACATCGAGATCGGACGAGGATCCTTCAAGACCGTCTACAGAGGTCTGGACACCGAGACCACGGTGGAGGTGGCCTGGTGTGAGCTGCAGGTAACACACACACACACACACACACACACACACACGTGT
Source organism: Psettodes erumei (assembly GCA_016785225.1). Lineage (NCBI taxonomy): Eukaryota > Metazoa > Chordata > Actinopteri > Pleuronectiformes > Psettodidae > Psettodes > Psettodes erumei. Next base: position 48,822 of record JAFBJZ010000883.1, read on the forward strand.
TATCTGAGTTCTGAGGCAGGGTTTACAGTTTTATTGGGTGGTGTTGAAGCCTGAGCTCTGATTGGTCCAGAATAAGGAAGTATCACTTCAGGTGATACATGTGTGAAGGTTCAGTAAATGTTGTAAAAACACACACACACACACACGAGCTGGTGTCTGTGTGTGTCTCACCTGGACTTCATCATCAAGAGTGAAAGCTGCAGAAAACGGCCGTGACAATCAATCGATCAGTCAATCGATCGATCGATCAATCTGTCTCAACCTCACAAACAGGAATCTCAATTTTCTTCCTCAAGACAGAAATGACGTGTGTGTGTTTATGTGTGTGTTTATGTGTGCATGTCTGTGTTTATGTGTGTGTGTCTGTGTGTGTGTGTGTGTGTGTGTGTGTGTGAGAGATAAAGCAGCGCGAGCAGCGGTGACTCAGCAGTTTGTTGTAACATACACAGACGGCTGCTGGTTGATGTCGATAACACACACACACACACACACACACACAGGGTTAGTAAGGTCAAAGGTCAGATCTTCCTGTTATGTTTTTATGGTAATTAAAGAAACACACACACACACACACACACACACACACAACACGTTACCTGTCCTTCACTCCCATTGGTCAGCAGCAACCTAACCCTCCATACACATTCTACTGTAGTTGTGGGGACATTAAATCAACAACATGCGACATCACCACCACAAAGTAACACACACGTCCTCACAAAGATAGACACACAAACCTGAACACACACACCGAAGGACCCGGAGATCTGATCCAGTTCAAGACCCAGATCCACGAGTCTGAAGGTTCACCAAAGCTGGACTTTACAGCTCATAAAGTCGTAAAGTCATAAACCGGCAGCTTCTTCATCTTCATCTTCATCACGGCCCTCAGCCCGCTGATTTCCCATCATGCTCGGCAGTTATCGCGTCAGCAGATCATCAGCAGTGTGCAGCCGCGGTGAACGTGTGAGGGCTCGGCGTCCTTCACGCTGCAGGCTTTTTTTTCCTCAGTCGGCAGAAAGTCGGCTCGCGGCTTTTCACCCGGTTTCCTCTGACGCCTTTCGCAGACTCATCGCCTGAACAAGGCGGAGCGGCAGCGCTTCTCCGAGGAGGTGGAGATGCTGAAGGCCCTGCAGCATCCCAACATCGTCCGATTCTTCGACTCCTGGAAGTCGCTGAAGGGCCACAAGTGCACCATCCTGGTGACGGAGCTCATGACGTCCGGCACGCTCAAGACGTAAGAGTCCAGAACCAGGACCTGCAGGTTTACACTCCGGCGGCTGAACCGGACCTGAGTTTGTCCCGTAAACGCCTGCAGGTACCTGCGCAGGTTCCGTCAGATGAAGCTGAAGCTGCTGCAGCGCTGGAGCTTCCAGATCCTGAAGGGACTTCAGTTCCTGCATTCGCGCTGCCCCCCGATCCTGCACCGGGACCTCAAGTGCGACAACATCTTCATCACCGGGCCCACCGCCTCCGTCAAGATCGGAGACCTGGGTCTCGCCACGCTCAAGAAGGCCTCGTTTGCCAAGAGCGTCATCGGTAAGAGCGACGTGTACGGAGAGCCGGCGGGGTCAAACCGTCCTCCACCCCTAAATTAATCCTTAATTCCATGAAGTCGAAATCCGGGCTGTCGTCATTGCTCTTCACATCCTGGCTGGTGGTGCGTTCAGGGACCCCCGAGTTCATGGCTCCGGAGATGTATGAGGAAAAGTACGACGAGGCCGTGGACGTTTACGCCTTCGGGATGTGCATCCTGGAGATGGCGACGTCCGAGTATCCGTACTCCGAGTGTCAGAACGCCGCGCAGATCTACCGCAAAGTCACCAACGTAAGGCTCCGCCCACCCGAGTGCCTCCTACTTCCTGTTTGTGTCGTTTGACCACCTGTTCGTCTCACAGGGAGTCAAACCGGACAGTTTTTTCAAAGTAAAAGTCCCGGAGCTGAAGGAGATCATCGAGAGCTGCATCCGAACCAACAGCAGCGAGAGGTAGCGTTCACTTCCTTCAGAGGAATATCCTGCTTTACTTCTACTTCCTCCTCGCCTCGAGGGTTACCGCGTCACCGCGTCTTCGTCCCGTCCCGCAGGTTCACAGTTCAGGACCTGCTGGACCACCGGTTCTTCCAGGAACAGCTGGGAGTCCACGTGGATCTGGCCGAAGAGGACGACGGCTTGAAGGCGGCGCTGAAGCTCTGGCTCCGCATGGACGGCAGCAAGAAGCTCCATGGCAAATACAAGGACAACGACGCCATCGAGTTCCTGTTCGAGCTGTACAAGGACGTCCCCGAGGAGGTGGCCCAGGAGATGGTACCCGATGACGTCACGCTGACGATGTCACCTGACCGGCAAAAGGTGGCGGTGTCTCACCTGTCTCTGTCTTCCAGGTGGTGCTCGGTTTCGTGTGTGAGGCGGACTACAAGCCGGTCGCCAAGGCGATCAGACACAGAGTGACGGCCACGAAGCGGCAGCGGGAGAAGCAGCGCCGCCTGCTGAACGGAGCTGCCAACCGCCAGACGGACATCAAGGAGGAGCCCGACCCCGCCCCCCCACCACCCGAGCCGTCCAATCAGAGGCCTGCACCTGCCTCGAGCACGTTTGCCGAGGGGAAGGTAGCCAGTCAGGTGTGTTTGAGGTTGTTGTCATGGTAACGGTCAGAGCGAAGTTCAGTTTGACGCCTGCTTCACTTGGATGCCACAGCAGGAAACAGCCGCCGCTTCGGCTCCCGCCCCTCCCTGGATACAGACCACGCCCACGACGACGTCATCAGCGCTGTCGTGGAGCGGCAGCCCGGTGGATTCTGGGACCAGAACTGTCCTCAGCAGGACGGAGGGGAACGGAGACGAGGAGGACAGGACCCTCAAACACGCCCCCCGCTCGCCCACCACATGTGACTTTAATTTCAGTTTTTAACTTTTTGAAAATGAAACTGTGTCTCGTACCTTCGCATGTTGACGTGTCTCTGTCCTCTGGTTGCCACGGCAGCGGACGGTGAGATGGGAGATGGGTCCTCAGGTGTCCCAGAGCAGGTCAAAGCCCCGAGCCCGTCCCTCTTTGTCCCGCCTCCAGCTGCTCAGGAAAACCCGCGCCCTGCGGCTCCTCCCCCTGTGACCCGGGCTCCGTCCAAGGCTCCGCCCCTTCCCGTACTGCGTTTCCCCAAGGTGGGCAGGGGGCGGGGCTGATGCGTGGACGTGAAGACACGTCCCGTTACAGTGTTGAGATGACGTACGTATGTCCTCGTGTTGTCTCCAGAGCATCGCCGTGTCCCATAATGCCGAGCGAGCGTCGTCCGGATCGGTCTGCGGCTTCTCCTCACCTGTCGACAGGTAACGGACACGCAGTTGCACGCACAACCACGCGTTTTCTCCTTTGTCTCATCGCCGTTTGCTCCCGTCAGCAGCTACGCTTCTGACGTGACCTCGGGTTTGAGCGACGGCAACGATGGCCAATCAGACAAGGGCAATCAGGAAGTAACCCAGAGGGCGGCGACGAAGCAGTTCAGGAGGAGAGCGAGAGCTCGTCTGAGGATCACAGAGGTGAAAACATGACTCGCCGTGACCCTCATTCATTCATCCACACACACAGGCAGCGTGCAGACACTGTGTGTGTGTGTGTGTGTGTGTGTGTGTGTGTGCAGGTGTCAGACATGGTGGACCAGGTGGTGGAGTGTCAGCTGCAGACTCACAACAACAAGATGGTGACCTTCAAATTCGACCTGGACGGAGACAACCCGGAGGACATCGCCTCTGTGATGGTGATTAGCAGCAGCCAATCAGAGCCCGGCACCGGCTCAGGTGTTCACGTTCTGAAGTAAAAGTTGGGACTCTTGCGTTCTCAGCTCCACAGAGACTTCATCCTGCCGTCAGAGCGCGAAGGATTCATCCTGCGCATGTATGACATCATCAAGAGGGCGGAGTCAATGATGCACCCGCAGCCGGCAGACGCCGACAGGTTGTCTCACCTGACTGCCTCCACGCCGCCCGAGCCCACGGTGCGTGACATCTCATTGGTCAAGAAGCAACAGATGTTCAGTTCAGACAAAACGGAGAAGATGATTTTTTCTGTTTCAATGATAAGTTTGATTATTAATCAATAAAATATCATTGCAGTGATGTGACCTAACCTGACGTCTCTGCTTTGACTCTTTGCAGCCGAACGTGTCGCCCCCGGGCTTCCCCAGAACTCTGTCCTCATCTTCACTACCTGGTAAAGAAGGAAAGAGACACACCTGAGCTAACACCTGAGCTAACACCTGAGCTAACACCTGAGCTAACACCTGAGCTAAACACCTGAGCTAACACAACACCTGAGCTAACACCTGAGCTAAACACCTGAGCTGACACCAGAGCTAATACCTGAGCTAAACACCTGAGCTAACACAACACCTGAGCTAACACCTGAGCTAACACCTGAGCTAACACCTGAGCTAATACCTGAGCTAACACCTGAGCTAAACACCTGAGCTAAACACCTGAGCTAAACACCTGAGCTAAACAAAACAGACTCATTGATTGGTGCGTTTTCCCATCAGACATTGATGCTGACCCCCCCCCGTTAAAGGACATCGACTTCCACGTTGACCCTGAGGCCACGCCCCCCGTCAGGCCGCTGAGGTCACAGTCTTTCCACACCTCATCAGGTACACAACACACCTCTGGTTTAACATTGAGCTCGGTGAACACACCTTTTTAATCTGATCCTTTATGACCCCCCCACCCCCACAGCCTCCTCCCATCAGCCCCCCCTCTACCCCGTCCAATACACCCACCCAGAACCCCACCTCCCCCCTCCTCCTCCTCCTCAGTATCGCCTCCCGTCTCCTCCATATCCTCACTACACTGCCCCATTCCCCGCCCCCATCCCCGCCCCCGGCCCCACCCCCCCATCCACCTCTTCCTCTGCTTCCCTGCCTCCCCCTCCCCCGCCCCCTCCCCCTCCTCACTGGCCCCCCCCTGACCAGCCTTACTTCACTCTGACCAACATGCTCTCTCTGGCCATGAGCGTGGCCCAGTCCTTCATGCCCCCGCCCGGGACCACGAACCAGGGCTTTCTCCCCCAGCAACACACCCAGCCCCTGTCTCCCCCGTTCCCCTCCCCGCAGGCCCCCCTCGCCCCCCCGGGCCATAAGCTCCATCCTCCGACGCAAGCCTCCTTCTCCCCCCAACTTCCCTACGGCCCCCCCTTCCCTCAGACAGGCTCCGCCCATGAAGGCCAGCAGGGGGCGTCGCCGGGCCGGACTCCAGATGTGCCTCAGGTAGGACGTCAGGGGACAGGTGGGCTCACCTGTGTTCTGACGTTGCGTTCGGGAGCGTGTCGTAAATGCCGTTGGCCAGGTCGTTCACTCACTCACTCATTCATTCATTCATTCATTCACAACTGTAGCGTCACAGTCCAGTTCAGCTGACGGCTCCGCCCCCTCATGGTGAGTCTGATGACATCACAGGGTGACATCACACCCGACTGAACGCACTCGCTGAGCATTCGTCCGGTTCACAGGTTCAGAAGCCGTCTCTGCCCCCACCCCGACCGGTCCAACGAGAACCAGCACCACCAGCGCCCCCCCGACAAGTCCAACCAGTCCAACCAGTGCCCCCGGTGCCAGTGATGCTCCACCCACTCCCCGCACAGTAAGACACACACATTTATTTTCATTCTATTTATTTTATTCTCTGTTGACGATGTCCTCCTGTTCAGATGTCCCCCCCCGACCCGCCCTCGATCGGACCGGTTCACAACGGTAAGACCTGAGCTCTGTAGACTTTACTGTGCTGCAGCGCCACCTGCTGGACAAACTGCACATGTTCAGTCTGACCTCCTTCTTCCTCCTTCTTCCTCCTCTTGCAGGTAAGAAGCCCTCGGTCGTCATCGTCGGCCGTTTCCAGGTGACGGCCTCCAAAGACGTTCCTGCCGCCCATCATCCGGAGCCCCGCCCGCTCAGTCGGGCCACGCCCACTGCCCACTCCCCGCCACCCTCCAGGTTGGACCAATCAGAAAGCTCGGAGAGCAGCACGGAGGAGCGGAGTGAGTCGGAGAGTAGCGTCGTCACGGTGACGGTCACCCCGCCTGGTGGTTACCAGGCCAACCGTGGAGGACGAGGGGACAGGAGGATCAGGGGTGAAGAGGAGGATGAGGAGGAGGAGGAGGAGGAGGAGAGGAAGAGGAGGGGAGGTAAGAGGCTGAGCGT
>JAFBJZ010000883.1:60000-65000 GCA_016785225.1 Psettodes erumei
CCTGGTCCGAGTGCAGGTTCACGTTCGGCGACCGGGACATCCGCTGTCAGCAGATCGGCGGCAGTCAGACCCGAGACCGCCACTGCCTGAAACCGGAGCACAACGGGTCCATCTGCAGCGGCGCCAACCAGCTGGACAGGCGGTACTGCTACGACGTCAGCGGCTGCTACAGTGGGTGGTTGTTATTGGTCGCACTGGGGAGGTGGGGGGGCGGGGCTTCGGCGGCCGAATTCACCTCCAGCTTTGTGCGTCCGTTGTTGTTGTGCGTTGCAGTTAAGGGCACCTGGGACGGCTGGGAGGCCTGGAGCTTCTGCAAACCGTCCTGCGGAGGAAACTCCAACCGCATCAGGAGGAGATACTGTAAACCAGACTACAGCGCGTACAAGTCGGTCTCACACGCAGTATTTTTGAAATATTACACTACTACTGATACTGCGACTCGTCTCACCGGCTCCGCCCCCCCGTGTGTTGCAGCCCCACCACCGGACGCATGAAGGGGAAGGCGGCTTTCTTCGGGAATCCCAACGCCGACTGCGGTTTGCCGCCGGACGGAGGGAAAAAGGTTGAGATCCAGCCCTGCCTCAATGTCCCGCCCTGTCCCGCGCCGTGACCGGCGGGACCCGGCGCCACCAGGGTTCTGGTTCCCCGCTGTTTCTTCAGGTTCTGGACTTTTCCCCTGATCTTTGATTTCTTCCTTCTACCTCCTGTTTAGAGAGGAAACGTCCCCCGCCAATAAAAATGATCTTTGTTACGATGCACAGCAGGCGTTCCTAATATTTTGAAAATGTGTGTGAAATGAGAAGTGATGTGTTAGCAGCAATTAGCGTTAGCGTGACAGGAGCCAATCACGTGGCTCCGGTGATTTGATTGGCGAGCAGCAAGACGCCCCGAGTGAAGCGACGTGACGCCGAAACTAAAACCCGGAGAAACGAGGGTGTCGCTCAGGTGTCACCCGGCAGCAAAGACAGACGGGTAAGCCCCGCCCACAGACACACGTAAGCCCCGCCCACACTGTTTTATTCACAGTGACAGCACAAAAAAAAAATGGCCGCTCTGCACCAAAGATGAGAGACGACCACGCCAAAAATAACATTTCATCTTTCAGTTTGTTTTGACATCATGGAAGTGTCCCCGCGTCCCCCGTCTCCGCTGGGACGCAGTTTGCTCGGAACCGGCGTCCGACCCGAACCAAAGTCCGGCCCGTCGGAGCACCAGCCTGTTCCGGTGAAGCGTTCAGTAGTCGTCACGGTAACGTCCCGTTGTGTTTTTTTTGGTAGCGTTGCCACGGTCGGCGGCGGTCGCCTCCAGGATCCTGCGTTTCGTTTTCACGTCGTCTCCTCGACGGGTCGCGTTCGCGCGATGGAGCGTCAGAGCCGATAAAGTTTTACAATTCAAAAACGAAAAAAAGTTTAACGTTAATAAACTCACTTCCTGGATTTCTACGCCCTTATTCTGAAAACACTTTGACTTCCTGTCACAACGCACACAGCTCTGATCCTCCATCCCGCGGTTCCGCTGAGAACCCGACGGACCCGCCGCCGTTGTTGTTGTTGTTGTTGTTGTTGTTGTTGTTGTTGTGCGCTTGTTGTGTGTCCTTGCGTTGGCGAGAGGATCCCGGAGGCGACTCAAAGTTTCTCTCCATCGCGCTGAGCGCGCTCAGTGATGACATCACAAGAGAGGCGGAGTCTCCACATCCCCGCTCCCTTCCCCCGGCCGGCTCCCCGTGAGCCAATCGGAGAGCCCGGAGGAGGGTGGATCATCTGAAACTCGCCTGGATACGGGACTGAGCGGAGGGAGCTGATTGGCTGCAGGTTCGTCAGGAGGATGAAACAAAGAAAAGAAAAGAACTGGAGGGAAAAGAAGAGAGAAGCGCCGATCACCATTATTGATCGGGAAACATCCGTCCGCGCTGCATTCAGGGTCTCACTGTTAAAACGACCGCCGCCGCGAACGAAGCTACGGGTCGGACTCACGTCGTCCTCCAGGCTCCGGTGCTACGTTTGGGACTCCACCCCCGGGTGGGGGCTCCGGTCCTGTCCCCCCTCCCTCAGCGCGGGGCTGATCTCCTCCTCCGGGTCGTAGTAATAAAACTTCCTCAGGTAGGAGATCAGAGGCCTGAGGAGAGAGCGTCAGGTCAACGCGTTTAAATAAAGTTTACGTCGAGAAAATCGAGGACAAAGTTCATATTTATTTAGTAGCGGTTTGAGGACCAGTCCGGGTCCGGGTCCGGGTCTCGGGGACTCACGTGGGCAGCGGCAGCTCCTGGATGTGGTCGATGCGGACCAGCTGCCGGATGCAGAAGCGACACAGGTGCTGCAGAGACTTGACGCTGCTGAACCTGGAGACCGGGTACAGGAGCTGGACCGGGGTCGGAGGCAGACCTGAGGACACGCAGAGTGACGCGGGTGGAGACGCACAGGCGGAGGCCGGCGGCGACGGCCGATTGGTCGGCGGGTTACCTGGGACTCTGGAGCGCAGGAAGTAGAGGAACTTCCCGTTCTTGGAGTGCATGATGGCTCTTTCTATGAACTCCACCACCGAGTGACAACGATCCTCAAACTTCGGGTGACACCACAGACTGAACGTCCCTGGGTGGGGGTGGGGTGGGGTCAAAGGTCAACGCGTGTGCGACGTCATGACCCGCGCCGCTCGCGGTCACGCGTGTGCGTACCTCTGTAGTGCTCCATGCGTGTGTGGTGCGTGACTCCCTGCGACCTGAAGCTCAGGCTCAGGATGTACCGCGGGTCAGAACTGTCCCGCACCAGGAACGACCCGTCCGGTTTCCCCTTCAGCTTCATCTCCGCGTCCTCCCAGTTCATGGGGCCCCAGTACCAGCCGCACTGCACACACACACACACACACACACGTTAACGCGGTCTCCATGGAAACGACCCCCACAAGCCCCATTCGTTCTGCTAACTCCGACCCGGTCCAGAACCGGCCCCCCCCCCCACCTTCTCCAGCTCCCTGAGGCTGGTGGCGAAGCTGCCGGCGTCGGGTCGGCCCAGGGGGCAGCGGGGGGCGAGTCGGGGCGGGTGGTGCTGCCCGTCCGGGTGCAGCGGGACCGGCCGGGGTAAACCTCGCAGGAAGGTGTCTGAACACAGAGACCCGATGACATCACAGGAAACACAGTGTGTGTGTGCGTGTGTGTGTGTGTGTGTGTGTGTGTTACCGTTGAGGCTCAGACTGTGTTGGATGGTGCTGAGGGAGGGGGGCAGGGCCAGCGGTCGGGGGGGCAGAGACTGCATGGACGCCCCCACACTGCGCTCGGTGAACGGCTGCTGAGGAGGACCCCCGAAATCATCTGGGGACCAATCAGAGACAAGCACTCATGTCACCTGACCTGAGACTCACTTGACTCGAGAGTCACCTGACCTGAAACTTACTTGACTCGAGAGTCACCTGACCTGACAGTCACCTGACCTGAAACTTACTTGACTCGAGAGTCACCTGACCTGAGACTCACTTGACTCGAGAGTCACCTGACCTGACAGTCACCTGACAGGAAGGAGGAAGGACACAGAGGAAGTGAAGCAGGAAGTGAAAGGAGAGGAAGTGAAGTACCGAGCAGGCTGAGGCTCCGTCTGGGCGGGGGGGGAGGGGTCGGGGGATGAAGAGACGTCCCCCCCCTCCGAGAAATGTCCACGTCGACCAGAGAGACCGTCTCACCTGGACACGACGTTTACACACACACACACACACACACACACACACACACACACACACACACAGACAGACAGACACACACACACACAGGAGAAGAAGTGTTAGAGCAGAGTGAAAAGTGAAACATTAGTTTTCAACAAGAGAAGAAGAAGAAGAACAGGAGGTGACTGATCCAACCACAGAGTGACATCACTGCGTCCTCACTTCCTGTCTCAGCCGGGTCTGGACTGAACCCAGACTCGGTCCAAGCAGCTTTACTGGTTTACGGTGTAGATCACACACACCTACACACACCTACACACACCAACACACACCTACACACACACACACACACCTACACACACATCTACACACACACACCAACACACACCTACACACACCTACACACACCAACACACACCAACACACACCTACACACACCTACACACACATCTACACACCAACACACACCAACACACATCTACACACACCAACACACATCTACACACACCAACACACACCTACACACACATCTACACACACATCTACACACACATCTACACACCAACACACACCAACACACATCTACACACACCAACACACACCTACACACACCAACACACACCTACACACACCAACACACACCAACACACACCTACACACACCTACGCACATCTACACACACCAACACACACCAACACACAAGCTGCTGAGTCCCAGAAATCCTCCTGAGACACACACACACAGACACACACACACACATACACACACACACACACACACACACACACACACACACACACACACACACACACCATGAGCACACTCACCAGTGAAAGCAGGAGTGAAGGGCACCGGAGAGAAGGCACTGTGAGGTCTGGACACCTGCAGCCTGAGGAGACGACGACATCATCATCATCATCAACATCATCGTCGTCATGACAACAACAACAACAACAACACTCATAAATCCTGTCCAGCTGCTGGACAACAGCCTCCTCAGGTGAACTGGACATCCCGACACACACCTGAGCATTCAGACGAGGAGGCCACGCCCCCCCCACACACACACACACCTCAACAAACACTGTCGCCATGGAGATGATCACTGTCTCATCTGAGCTGTAAGAAGTTCCAGCTGATGAGCGCAATGACGCCGTCGCCACGGTAACGCCCAGCGGAGCACCCGCCACAGGTGGATCGGCCCGCCCCGTCCCCTCACCTGCCGCCGTCCTGCTCCGTGCTGCAGGTGGACCCCCACATGTCCAGCAGACTCCCCCCGGACGAGGTGGACGAGGCCAGTGAGGGACGTTTGTCCAGCAGCCCCCCCGACCCCCCCCCGGAGCTCTTGGTTC
>JAFBJZ010000883.1:70000-100000 GCA_016785225.1 Psettodes erumei
AGAGTGGTGCATGATTTCTCTTCATGGACCGACACACCCGGGACACCTGGGACACCCGGGACACCCGGTCCAGTCACCTGAGCGGGTCAGAACTCACCCGATGAGCCCGGCGGCGCTGGCCACCACCCCGTCAGAGTGATCCTCGTCCTCCGCTATGTGGTGGATGAAGGACAGGATGAACTCCACCCGGGGCTGCACCAGCATCACGTCAGCTGGGGGAGGGAGAGAAACGTTAATCAAGCGAACCCTCTGCAGCTGTGTGTGTGTGTGTGTGTGTGTGTGTGTGTGGGGTCCTGCAAAACCAGGAAGCGGCGGCGTGGCCGCAGCCTGCAGCTTCCCGGGTGAAGAAGACCCGCGTTTCTCTGCGACGTCGTAAAATCCTCCTGGTCGGCTGGAGCCAGGAGGAGGAACCGACGTCACCTGACGGAGGGGGCGTGGCCACGCGGTCACGTGACTTACGGTGGACGTTCTCCTGGTCCCCCTTCAGGCCCTGGATGATCCCGGTGTAGGCCTCCAGGCAGCCCTCCCGCAGCTCGTTCAGGTAGTCCACCATGTCGTAGTCCGTCTGAAACCGGGACAGGACAGGTGAGACCGGGACGCCCGCGCAGGTGAGACGGCGAGCGGGGGGGGCGGGTCTCAGGTACAGGTGTGTTACATCACGGTCAGCGTGGTGCATGATGTGTCATCACGGACCGCGGGGACGAGCTGAGACGGGCCGGGACGCCGTCCTCACCTTGTCCACCTGGGCCTGGGACGCCTGCTGCAGCGTGTCCAGCACGATGTCCAGGTACTTCTTGAACTCGCCGCCGATGGCGAGGGCGATGTCGCCGAACGCCGAGAGGATCTGAGGCTTCACGGACCGGTGGACGTTCTCGTTCTGGACCGGGACAGAGACGGAGAGCGAGCTCAGGGGGGGAGGGGCGGGGCACAGAGGAGGCGTGGCCAACGACACGCAGGTCTCAGGTACAGGTGAGTTACATCACGGTCAGCGTGGTGCATGTTGCATCATCACAGACCTCGCGTCGTGTGTGTGTGTGTGTCTGTGTGTGTCTCTGTGTGTGTGTGTGTGTGTGTGTGTGTGTGTGTGTGTGTGTGTCTCTGTGTGTGTGTGTGTGTGTGTGTGTGTGTGTGTGTGTGTGTGTGTGTGTGTGTGTGTGTGTGTGTGTGTGTGTGTGTGTGTGTGTGTGTGTGTGTGTGTGTGTGTGTGTGTGTGTGTGTGTGTGTGTGTGTGTGTGTGTGTGTGTGTGTGTGTGTGTGTGTGTGTGTGTGTGTGTGTGTGTGTGTGTGTGTGTGTGTGTGTGTGTGTGTGTGTGTGTGTGTGTGTGTGTGTGTGTGTGTGTGTGTGTGTGTGTGTGTGTGTGTGTGTGTGTGTGTGTGTGTGTGTGTGTGTGTGTGTGTGTGTGTGTGTGTGTGTGTGTGTGTGTGTGTGTGTGTGTGTGTGTGTGTGTGTGTGTGTGTGTGTGTGTGTGTGTGTGTGTGTGTGTGTGTGTGTGTGTGTGTGTGTGTGTGTGTGTGTGTGTGTGTGTGTGTGTGTGTGTGTGTGTGTGTGTGTGTGTGTGTGTGTGTGTGTGTGTGTGTGTGTGTGTGTGTGTGTGTGTGTGTGTGTGTGTGTGTGTGTGTGTGTGTGTGTGTGTGTGTGTGTGTGTGTGTGTGTGTGTGTGTGTGTGTGTGTGTGTGTGTGTGTGTGTGTGTGTGTGTGTGTGTGTGTGTGTGTGTGTGTGTGTGTGTGTGTGTGTGTGTGTGTGTGTGTGTGTGTGTGTGTGTGTGTGTGTGTGTGTGTGTGTGTGTGTGTGTGTGTGTGTGTGTGTGTGTGTGTGTGTGTGTGTGTGTGTGTGTGTGTGTGTGTGTGTGTGTGTGTGTGTGTGTGTGTGTGTGTGTGTGTGTGTGTGTGTGTGTGTGTGTGTGTGTGTGTGTGTGTGTGTGTGTGTGTGTGTGTGTGTGTGTGTGTGTGTGTGTGTGTGTGTGTGTGTGTGTGTGTGTGTGTGTGTGTGTGTGTGTGTGTGTGTGTGTGTGTCTCTGTGTGTGTGTTCCTCACCCCCAGGTTCTCCAGCAGCAGCTGCATGATCTCATCACAGTACGGCAGGATGTTGGACATCAGCGCCCGGCACAGGTCACACACCAGCCCCACGGCCGCCAGGCACACCTGGACCCGGCCAGAACCAATCAGCATCAGTCAGCGCCGACCGGGAGCCGCCGGTCGGAACCGGACTCTCGGCGAACCCACCTGGTACTCGGCGTAGTTCTTCAGTCCGATGGCGAGGAACGGTTTGAAGGCCTCCATGTACTTCTGGAAGTCGCTGCCGAGGACTGGAACAGAGAACCGGCCGTGAGCCGTGTGTGTGTCTGTGTGTGCGCGTGTGTGTCTCTGTGTGTGTGTGTGTGTGTGTGTGTGTGTGTGTGTGTGTGTGTGTGTGTGTGTGTGTGTGTGTGTGTGTGTGTCTGTGTGTGTGTGGTGTGTGTGTGTGTGTGTGTGTGTGTGTGTGTGTGTGTGTGTGTGTGTCTGTGTGTGTGTGTGTGTGTGTGTGTGTGTGTGTCTCTGTGTGTGTGTGTGTGTGTGTGTGTGTGTGTGTGTGTGTGTGTGTGTGTGTGTGTGTGTCTGTGTGTGTGTGTGTGTGTGTGTGTGTGTGTGTGTGTGTGTGTGTGCCTGTGTGTGTGTGTGTGTCTCTGTGTGTGTGTGTGTGTGTGTGTGTGTGTGTGTGTGTGTGTGTGTGTGTGTGTGTGTGTGTGTGTGTCTGTGTGTGTGTGTGTCTGTGTGTGTGTGTGTCTCTGTGTGTGTGTGTGTGTGTCTGTGTGTGTGTGTGTGTGTGTGCGTCTGTGTGTGTGTGTGTGTGTGTGTGTGTGTGTGTGTGTGTGTGTGTGTGTGTGTGTGTGTCTGTGTGTGTGTGTGTGTGTGTGTGTGTGTGTGTGTGTGTGTGTGTGTGTGTGTGTGTGTGTGTGTGTGTGTGTGTGTGTGTGTGTGTGTGTGTGTGTGTGTGTGTGTGTCTGTGTGTGTGTGTGTGTGTGTGTGTGTGTGTGTGTGTGTCTGTGTCTGTGTGTGTGTGTGTGTGTGTGTGTGTGTGTGTGTGTGTGTGTGTTCGTACCTTCCACCAGCGTGGACACGGCCATCAGGGCGTCCTCCTGCACCACCCCGGACCCGGCGGTGCTCTGAAACATCCTGAGCAGCGACGCCATCACCACGTCGGAGATCTGCAGCGCGTCCTGGTGCTGGACCTTACGCAGCACGTTCTGCAAGAACCGGAGAACACGTTGTGTGTTTGTAAACACACGGATCAGCAGCTGTGTGTGTGTGTGTGTGTGTGTGTGTGTGTGCGTGCGCTCTCACCTGCAGAGTGGCACACAGCAGCGACTGCAGGTCGTTGAACTGGATCCGGTCCGAGGTGCTCTGGATGTGGGACTGGGGGCAGAGAAGAACCGGTTAGCGCTCCGGCGGCGGCGGCTGAGAAGTCCGGAGCGTCCTCGAACGCCTCACCTCCATCTGCAGGACCTGCTGCAGCCGCTCCATGATGACCAGCGTGGTCTTCTGCACCGCCGGGTAGCAGTCCTTGGCGCTGTTCTTCACGATCTCCATCAGCGCCTCGTAGGCGGCGGAGCGCAGGTTGTTCTGGTGACCGTCGGGCCTGGACGGGAACCGAGAGGAACCGCCTCAGTTAGACCAATCAGCACGCGGCGATTCTGATCGACCGCGTATCGATCCGGTCTGCAGGAACAGGAAGCGCCGCTCCGAGCAAACGACTTCCCTCAACGCGTTTTAAAATCTGAACTGAGGTCAGTGACACTTCACGACCCGCACACACACACACACTCTCACACAGACAAACACACACACACACACACACTCTCACACACACACACACACACACACACACACACAGGTTTCTGTGTTCTCACTTATTTCTAAACTCCTTCCTCCTCAGCTCGCCGTCAACGCTCGGCTGCGCCTCGAAACCGTCTCGCACTGAAACAGGAAGTCCTGTGACAGGAAGTCCTCTGACAGGAAGCTGCCCCCCCCCCTCCCATCTGACTCCGTTTCCCATCAGCCCACCTGTCTGTGGTCTCCAGCAGCTTCTGGACGATGATCTCGAAGGACGAGGACAGGCAGTAGGTGCTGGGCTCCCCCTGGTCCTCGGTGGCGTCCGTGGCTTCGTACGCGGCTTCGGCCAGAGAGGAGAAGGCCTGTGGGGGGGGGGCACACCTTTACTCAGGTGTTCGGGTCACATGACGCGGGTTGTGAAGGCGGAGTCTGATCTCACCCAGCACACGTTGGAGGCCACCCTGGGCTCGGCCCCCAGCCCCTCGATCAGGCACTGCAGCAGCGGGGCCAGGTAGACCTCGTTGATGGCGGCCTCAGGCAGCAGCTCGCAGATCCGGCCCACGGTCCAGGCCGTGGTGTCCCTCACCACCACGCTGGGGTCCTTCATCAGCTGGATCAGGGTCGGCACGGCCTGGGGGGGGGAGGAGAACCGGATCAGTACCGCCCCCGCGGACCGCGAACCGGCACCGTGCCCGGGCCCACCCACCTGTATGACGAGCGGCTTCAGCTGGTTGAGCTCCGGACCCTCCAGGATGGAGCCGAACGCCATGACGGAGGCGTCGCGGTACCGCCAGTCCGGGTTCTTGATGTGTTCTTTGATGAAGGGCAGGACGTGCGGGACCACGTCGTCCTCGCAGCAGGTCGCCAGCAGCATCAGACACACGCCCGCCGCCTTGCACGGGTTCCAGTCGTCGTCGTCGTCGTTCTCGTCCTGCGGAAACAGAACCCGCGGTTCAGATCGCCCGCGAGCGCGGGGGGGTGGGGAACCTAACCCGCAGAACCGAGCTGGGCGTGGTCCGGCGCCGCACCTGCTTGGTGAGGGTCTGGGTCAGGATGGGGACCAGGTACTGCAGGGCCCCTTTGGCGTAGAACTTACTGGTGTGCTCTGGGGGGCGTCCCTGCTCCGAGGCCTGAAAGAGGAGGGGGGGCGGTTAACAAACCGGGTCAGAACCTGTCAGAACCACACACACACACACACACACACACACACACACACACACACACACCTCTGAGGCCTCGATGGCCAGGTCCATCTCCTCGTCACACACGTTGGACCAGAACTCGATGCCCTGTAAGGCGACTTCATCGATGTCGCTCTTCATCGCCTCGATGGTGATCTGGGGGAGGAGGAGGGGGGATGAGAACCAGACGGAACCGGACGGAACCGGGTCCGAGGACGCGACGCGGGCGGTCCCGAGACTTACGGCAAACAGAGCCGGGCCCATGTAGGTCTCCATGTACTGATAGTACAGAGACATGATCTTCACCAGGTTCTGCAGCGCCGCCACCCGCACCTGCAACCACAACACAGTTAGAGCGCGGCCCGACCCGTCAGCGGTTCTGAAGGTTCTGAAGGTTCTGATGGTTCTGTTCAGGGCGACTCACTCTGGTGTCGGGGCACTGCGTGGCTTCACACACCACCTGCATGATGAAGTGCCTCTCCGTCTGCAAACGCACAACAGTTACACACACACACACGGGTTCACAGGTTAAGGTGTGTGTCTGTCTTAGTGTCTGTCTGTGTGCGTCTACGTGTGTGTCCCCTGTCTGTCTGTGTGTGTCTCTGTCCCTCTCCATGTGTCTGACTGTCTGTGTCTCTCTCTCTGTCCCCGTGTCCCCCTGTCTGTCTATCTGTCCCCGTGTGTGTCCCTCTCTCTGTCCCCCCTGTCGGTCCCCGTGTCTAAGTGTCTGTCTCTGTGTGTGTCTCTCTGTCCCCCTGTCCCCCTGTCTGTGTCTGTCCCCATGTCTGTCCCCCTGTCTGTCCCCGTACCTCCTTGTCAAAGTTGGCCTTGGTGAACTCCAGGGAGTTGAGTAGAGCGTTTGTGGCGGCGAGCTTCACGTTGTTGCTTGGCTCCTCCTTCCTCATGCCCTGGATGATGGCCGTCAGGATCTGGTTGGCGTTCTCCTGCAGCTGCTCCGGGTCCTGACGGAACCGCGAGACGGGTTTTAGCGAGCTGCCGCCGCCGCCGCACGGCGGCGCGACGCGAACGCGCGCGGTCACTCACGATGTCCTGGCAGATGTAGCCGATGGCCTCCAGCGTGGACTCCTTCATGTGCTCGGTGCTGGACGGGTCCGTCACGTTGGCCACCAGCTGCGGGATCAGCTCGGGCCACTGGTTGACGGGGATCTCGGCGCAGGCGATCCCGGCGACGCACTGCGACGCCGAGCTGGGCCGGTACGTCTCCGTGCCCAGGGTCTGTAGAACCTGAGGAGCAGAGGGAGGCGCGGTGAGACGGCGGGCGGGTGGGCGGGGCGGAACCTGCGGGGGGGGTGTCCTCACGTAGTTCTTGATCTCGCGGCGAGCGTTGGCGTCGATGGCCAGCCATCTCTGCTGGTACTGCGTCTTCACGTCCGGGTCTTTGGAGGTCAGCGAGTTCTTCACCTGCAGCCCGGCGGCCACGCGAGCCACCTGCGTGTTCCCCGGGTTCGCCAACACCTTGGACAACTCCACCAGGAATGTGGGCTGGGGGGGGGGGACATCATCATCATCATCATCAAAGAACGTTCACATTTCACTTCCTGTTTACCTGACCCACAGAAACCAGACGTACGTACGGGTCGGACCGGGCGGTTCTGACTCAGACTGGACCGGTAAACGGACGCAGACTCGTCCTGACGTCATGTTGCCGAGTCATCGTCAGACTACATGTCCCATCATGCTCTGCATGACTCTGCACAAACTCTGCCCGCGGCGAAGGGCCGGGTCAATAAGCGCACCGCAGCCCTGACTGCAGGGACAGGTGGTCCGACAGAACCAATCAGAGGTCAGTGTTAACTTCCTGTTATTGATCAGATCAGAAGCGCTGAAATCTTCAGATGATCGATACCCGATCGATCGCACCATATGACCCGGGACCCAGTCCAGACCCGAGTCCACCAGACCACGTGGGCGGTTCCTCTGTCCTGAAGGAACCTCATTAACCCTGATTTATTCTAATTAGCAGAAAACTGCTGACTCGCTTTTAGCTCACCTGTAGTGACACAGCACACACACACCTGGGCGTTTCTTTGTGTGTGTGTGTGTGTGTGTTATCTCATGTTTTGTAGATCAAACACTGGAGTAGAAAGTAATCAATCACCACAGTCCTGCAGCCCCCACCACATCAGACGGGTGTAGCTGGCTCCACGAAGCGCTAACGCCAGCAGGCTGAGAGTGTGTGTGTGTGTGTGTGTGTGTGTGTGTGTGTGTGTGGCGGCAGCAGCAGCAGAGGAGAAGCCGGGCCGGGAGGGTGGGGGCTGGGGGTGGGGCGCTCCGCTCCATCCACGCTGCTGCCTGTCTGTAGCACCCCCCCCACCCCCACCCCCCGACCCCCACCCTAACCGGCGACACCACCGTAAACAGCCGTTACTCTGCCGCACTCACCAGGTTCTCTATCGCCGCCTGCTCCAGAAACTTCTGCGCCGCCTCCAGTTCATTCCGATCTGGGGAGAGAGGGGGGAGAGAGAGGGGGAGAGAGGGGTGACTCGGTGTAATGCTAACTAATTAGCCGACAGGCACGGTTAGCACGCAGGCTAACGGGGGGGGGCAGCAACGAGCGTCCAGCCGGGCGGTGAAACGGTCGCGGCGGCTCCCCCGGCACCCCGCGTTCCCTTTACACCGATTCCCGCTTAGCGAGTGACGGCGGCGGCCGCCGGTGGTGACACCGGATCCGCCTGCCGAGGCACGCCGAGCCTCCAACGTGCGTGCGAGGTGCTCGGCTAGCATGCTAGCATTAGCCGGTGCCAGAAGTGACAGAAATAAAAGTTTCGCGGACACTCGGTGAACCGTCTGGAACCGCGTTGACCGGGCGAGGGGCCCGGGGAGCCGCTTACTGCGGCTGCCGGGGGACTCTCGTCTCCTCGGAGCCGCTCCACGGGAACGTGAGCCGGGACAGGCGTGCGAGGAAGCGGCCGACAGTTTGAATGATACAAGCTAATGGCTAACGAGCTAGCAGAGCGGCTACATCAGGCATGGGCAGGGTCGGCGCTGCTAGCTGGCTACACCCAGCCGCCAGGTCCGCCTCCAGCCGGGGCACATCTGCGCGGTTCTGGCGTGACAACGTGTTTAGGGATAATTTCAGCGGACTGGCGGTTTAATTTCACCGCTAAACTGGGGCTGAAGTCCGGGCAGAGCACTGAGCCAGCAGCGGCGGCTCAGGCCGTAGCCTTAGCGAGGTTAGCATCCCGAGCTAGCAGCCCGCTAGCGAGGCATTTCCCTCCTTCAAACTTTCACCGGTTCACCGGAGCCGCCCGCCGCCGCCCCAACACGGCACCGGCCGCAACGAAACCCAGCGCCAGACCCCGGGGCGCGTTGTGAGCGCGGCGGCCGGTGCCGGTACTCACCTGGAGAGACCGTTTTCTCGAGGATCGTGATGAGCTCCATTCCGTCCCCGGCGCGCTCTCTTCACTCGGACGGTGTCGGTTGCCGCGCAGCGCTCACAGCGGGATTATATTTCTTCTACGGGGCTCGGTCGGGGGGGCAGCCGCGGGGCGGGTTCTGTCGGTGAGGAGAGAGGCGGAGGTTTCCCGGTGCTCGCTCGGCGTTTTTCACTCGGATGGTGCGGGAGACGTTAACGGCCGTGGTGCAGAGTAACGTCTGGTAGCTGCTCCGCCGCCCGTTCGCATCCTGTGTTGTCGGGAGGGAAAGGGCCGCGCGCTTCTCTCCCGCGGAGGGATATCACGCACTGTGACGGCGACGTGCTGCGTTCACGGACCGGCGGACATCTTAACACTGCGCGGGCAGCGGGTGGGAAAGTTGTTTTGTTTTGGTTTTTTTTTAACTTCCGTACACATTCGAAGTACTTGTACTTTGTTTTATTATGATCGACTTAATGTTAAAATATTACACAGCTGATTGTTTGGTTTGTGATACTTGTACCCTGATCCTACACTAACTGTAAAAGTACTATAACTTGGAATGTGAAAATACTTCATTGCAAGTAAAGGTCCTGCATTTAAAACTCCTCTTTAATAAACAAGTAGACAAGTATTATCAGTTAAATGTAGTTAAAGTATCCCAATAAAAGGACCTTTTTTGGCCCTGGCTGAAATAGCGTAATAAGGTACTTCATACAGTGGTTCCCAACCTGAGGGTCGGGTCCCTCCTTAGGGTCACCAGAGGAGCCTGAGGGGTCCTGAGATGATGTCATCAATGAATTGATTAATGTAGCTCATTAAACTCTCTCTGCTCCAGCTGGTTCTTTAATGTCTGTTCTGTAAATTAGATTAAATATCAGTCAGACTGTTTGCTGTGAGTATTATGGAGTACTCTTACTGTGATAGTTGACCCATATGATGTACTTTTACTGTGATATTTGCATTATATGAATGTGAATAATAGTGTTTTCCCGGTGGAATCGAGCGGCTGGGAAGGATTTTTGCGTGTAAACGTCAAAGTGCAGAAACAAAGAGCGGCAGACGTAAAAACAAACCCATTGCTTCTTTATTAGTCATTTTACAGTAGTCACTCATACGTAGCTGCCTTGAGTTGGTCTTTTTGTGTCTCTTTTTACTTTTTGTTCCAACTTCTCCCTCATTTTTTCTCAACACAACGGAAGAGTCATGGACAAAGAATAAAAAAGAACAAAAAACAAACAAACAAAGAAAAAAAAATGATCAAATGCCTCTCGTCACAACAAAAACTACATTTGGCAAAAAGGTGAGGATGAAGGTGATGAAGATCCAGTGCATCTTTGAAACGTCGTTCAGTTTTTACTAAGATCGGAAGGTGAGATATGTCAGGGCGTCTGATTGGATAAGAGCTTTCGGGAGTCAGGGGATATCGCCCAATCGGATTTGATCTCCTCACCTGTCGCCGGGTGAAGTTTGAAGCGTCATTGAGGGGACAGGTGAGCTCAGGTTACAGTAAAAACAGAATAGAAAAAAATAAAACTGACCCACAGTGAAACGTTGACCTGCTCAGTTTATGGCACAAAACGGTTTCATGGCAACTTAAAACTGAGACCTGCACCAGTGCTACATGGACCCCCCCCACCTGGCCCCCCACCTGGCCCCCCACCTGACCCCCCCCCACAGGTGTTTGTTCGACAGTTTCAGCTGAGGCGACGCGGCGAGGCTGAACCAGCTGACTGTGAATCCCCCCCACTGATTGGCTGTTTGATTTGTCGTGTACATGTCTGACCCCCGCCCCCGCCCTCCACCCCCGCCCCCCCCCAGTGGCACCGCCTCACATGTTGGGACAGCCGGGTCACACGTGACGTCGTCCACGTGTCCCGACGTGACCCTTCACAGGTGAGGCCCCTGAGAAACGACAGAAGCCCCGAGAAAACACCAACGGATGAAAAGTCGAGAACGAAACAAAAAACAAAAAAAAAAACAGACGGACTTTGGGCCGCGGTCAGGTGACGGGTCCAGATCGAGATCAATCGAGAGGAAAGTCTGGATCGGGGTGAATCTGATGTGATGACAAATCCAGATTCTAAATCGAAAACCAGGACTCGAGGTTCAAAGACGAATCCGGATCGTACTGAGCTCAGTCTAACTCACTCTGGACTTGGTTTGGACCCGGCTCGTGACGCGGTCCAACTCGATCCGGACTTTCCCGTGGGCGTTCTGACTTTTCATCGGTTCTGTTTTTCCTGGCAGAACTGGACTTCCACAGCAACAGATTCATCAGCAGTGAACACAGGACGCAGACAGGAATGTCTCGGTCCGGACCGGATGGGAAATAAGTTAAAACCTGGTTCGAACACACAAAAACTAAATCCTCCTGAGAAAAAACATGATCGATCGCCTCCGATCGGGTCGATCGACCCGATCAGAACACGATGAGAAAAACAAGGAAAGATGAATGACTGAGGCGAACGTTGAAGACATTGAGGCTCAGTTTCAAACACGCCCAGTGCCGTCGGTCCGATCGCACACACACACACACACGCCGCACACACACACACACACACACGCACACACACACACACACACACACACACACACACACACACACACACACACACAGGAGGAAATGTGAAGGAAAACGCCCCAAGCCAGAACCACACCTGACCAAACTTCCCCTGCAGCGACCGTTTAAAGGAACAGTCTGCCGGTCCGTTTAGCTTAGCTTAGCACAAAGACTGGGATCGGGGGGAAACCGTTAGCCTCAACATGACTCAGCTCAGATCCGTTATCTGGACCGAGAGGGGGGGGGCACGTGTGACCCTGCCGTGACCTCCTGCAGACTGAAAGCTTATTAACACTGATGTCCACACACACACACACACACACACACACACACAGCCCAGTCTGTTTGGTTGGGGGGGGGTTCAGGTACATTCATTAAACTCTGCCTTGTCCCTGGAGGATGAACCGTGAATGAACCTGTTCAGGCGGAGGAACCGGATCGGCCCGTGGTTCTGATTATTCCCACAATACTTTTGTTCTATAAACTTGGCTAAACTTTGCTATTTACATTATTTTTATTATTAGGAAACACTGCCCCCCCCCCCACCCCCACCCCCACCCCCACACACCCTCACCCCCGGCCCCGCCCCCGCCCGATCAGCTGGTTCTGCCGAGCTGGAGTCGTGTCAGTTGACACTGAACCAGAACCAGAACGTCCCAACCTTAACTTTCTAAAACGCTTCTTTCCTCATGAGCCAATTATCAAACTCAGACTGGCGTCGGGTCCGAGTCCGTTCGGGCCGGACCGGCTGAACTGGGCCTGGATGTCTGTGACTGTACCAGACTTCATGGAGAAAAGAAGCGTTTTTAGAGCCACGCCAGGTGTTTAGCCTAGCTTAGCATAAAGACTGCAAGCTGTAGGAAAGTGTTAGCCTGGTTCCAGCTGTTCTGCCCCCCCCCCACAGACTCAGCATGAGACATGTCAGTCAGACGGGGAATCATCTCCCCTGTTCTGCAGGTGGACGTCTGGCGTGATGACGAAGGGTGGAAGGACGGAAGGAAGGAAGGATAGAAGGATAGAAGGAAAGGAATGTGTGTGTGTGTGTGTGTGTGTGTGTGGGGGGGGGGGTTAAAGGTGAAGGGTCATTTACAGTAAACTACAGATATATACACACACCCAAAATTGTACAGAGAACAAATATGTACATGCTCAGGGTTTCTATTTTTTAACTATTAATGACCATTTATCTTCCTCCTCCTCCTCCTCCTCCTCCTCGGACGCTCGACATGCCAGCATCAGGAGGTGTCGTACAGGTTCCTCCTCCTCCTCCTCTTGCTCACCTGCCTGTAGTGTAACGAGGTGGGAGGCTGTCGGGCCGCCTGGACCAAGTGTCACGTGACATGGAGGAGGACTTTAGCTGTTCTTTAGCAGCATTCTGTCTTCGGGAGGGCAGGAGGAGGAGGAGGAGGAGGAGGAGGAGGAGGAGGCAGGCGTGGAGGAGGACGAAGCAGCGACGGTGGTGGTGGTGGTGGTGGTGTTGTTGGTGGTGGAGGATGATGAGGAGGAGGAGGAGGAGGAGGAGCAGGTGTGGGTGGGGAAGGAGAGCAGCTGTCCGGTCTCGGAGGAGAGGAGGGAGCAGGAGCGCAGGTCGACCGTCTGCAGGGAGGTGCAGCGACGCAGCAACGGGATGCACTGCTCCGTCACCTTAACACAACCTGCAACGCACAAAGTCACACTCAGGTACGACGACAGCAATACTGCAGTAATACTGCAGTTACAGTACAGTGGTACGACAACTGTCGAAAACAAGAGTAGAACCAGCAAACTGGAAACACATTAAGTCCAACTCTTTGTGCGACGATACGCAGACGATGCACTGGTTTATACCACAAGTTGTAAAAGAACACCTGGAAACACATGCTAACACCTGCTAACACCTGTTAACACCTGGAAACACATGCTAACACTTGCTAACACCTGTTAACACCTGGAAACACCTGCCAACTCCTGCTAACACCTGGAAACACCTGCCAACACCTGTTAACACCTGGAAACACCTGCTAACACCTGCTAACACCTCAGTACCTGTAATCTACCTTCAGTCTGCACATGGAAACACCTCAGAGACCGGAAACAACATCTACCACGGGTTCTGATCAGATCTGTCAAACCGTGGGTTGGAGCGGTCACACCTGTCTCAGGTTTACCTGCCAGGTTGATGTGGCTGAGGCTCTCTCTCAGGGGGGAGATGGGGGAGGTGAGGGTGTGAACCGTCTGGTCTGTGATGTTTCCGCACTGACTCAGGTCTAACCTGGTCAGGTGAGGGACGTAACGCACCAACAGACGAGACGACGAGTCCGTCAGGTCCAAACCGGCCAATCGCAGCTCCGTCACGTTCTGGAAACGCCCCACTCTGGTTTCGCCGTGAGCTGATCGACCAATCGGAGAGCAGAGAGAAGAGACGGGTGGAATCAACTCGTGGACGGACTTTATCTGAAGGACTCGAGCTCACAGAACCCTCGGTCTCCCTGTCGGGTGACACAGGTGTGCGGGTGTCCTACCTGTCCTGGTGTCAGGTGGGGGGGCCAGCAGGTCTCTCAGGTGCGAGTCTTTGAGGTCCTCCACTCTGCTGAGATCCAGCAGCTTCAGACAGGGACAGACGGCCTGACACAGGGCCGAGACGGCCGGCCACGGACACCCAGACACGTTCAGCTCCAGCAGACCTGGACAGGTAACAAAGGTGGGAGTCACAGGTGGGAGTGACGGGGGTGTATGTCACCAGCTTAGCGCGGGGGGTGGGGGGGTCGTTACCTTGCAGGCGGTTGATGAGCCACATCAGCTGTTTCTTGGAGATGTTGGTGTAGCCCAGGTTGAGCGAGACCGGCTGGCGGCGGATGATACCACTCAGCATGGGGGGGGTGATGGAGCGCTGCCGGCTCAGGTCGATCTGAGTCCACAGCCTCTTATCGCAGCACCTGCGGGGGGGTTCAAACGTGTCAAACGGTCTCTGAAGCGGACCCGGGGGCGCGGGTCTGAAGCGGACTCCGGCGGACTCACCAGCGGCTCCAGGTGCGGCAGACCCTCATGCAGACGCACAGCTCGCGCTGGCTCAGGTAGGTGAAGACTCGGAGCCACACGTCCCGGGTCATGATGTGGGACGTCCCGCAGTCCAGCGGCAGGCAGCTGGGCTCGGGGCAGGCCGGGGGGGGGCGCACCAGGTGCCTCTCCATCTGAACGGGCCGGGGGGGCGAGGGCACGGCCGGGGGGCTGCGCTTCATCATCTGAGAGCGCGGGGCGAGGCGGGACGGCTGCGAGCAGGGGGACGCCGCCATGGCCGACATCATCAGGCCGCCTCCCCCCGGGCCTCCCCCACCTCCCCCGTTGGAGGTGGGGATGGAGGAGGAGGAGGAGCTGTTCCTGGGCGCCTGGCTCTTGCTGTTGCTCCGGATCTTGTTGCCGCGGCTCCCGCCGCCTTTAGTCCCGCCCCCTCCTCCCCCTCCGTGTCTGTGATTGGCCAGAACCCCGCTGGCGTTCTCCTTCTCCCCTCCCTCCCTCCCGCCTCCCGTCCCTCCTCGTGTCCGTCCGTTTCGCGCGTCCTGCCCGTTGCTCCGCTGCTTCCCCGGGAAGCCGTCGTGCTGCGAGGACGGAGGCATCTGATTGGAGGAGAGGGGCGAGGGCGGGGGGAGGGAGGAGGAGTTTTTCCTCGTCCTGTCCGGGGGCGCGTCCTCCTCGTCCCCGTCCAGCAGCGCTCCTTTCCGTCCTCGCGGGGGCAACCCCGCCTCCCCGCCCCCTCTCCGCCGGGCCTTGTCTCCCGCTCCCTGCTCCTCCTCTCGCTCCTCCTCCTCCCCCCTCGCCGTCTCCCCCTCCGACTCCTCGCTGGCGCTGAAGCCCAGCTCGGCCAGGCGTCGCTCCCGCTCCCTCTCCCGCTCCCGCTCGCTGCGACTCCTCTCCCTCTCCGCCCGGCCCCCGCTGCTGTTGCCGTAGACGACGGGGGGCGGCGGGGCGGGGGAGGACGACGACGGCGAGGAGCCTCCCCCCTGCTCCCCCCTCAGGGAGTCGTCAGAGTCCGACTCCGAGTCGGACTCGGAGCTGGAGGAGGAGGAGGAGGAGGACTCGGGCCGGCGCTCCAGGAGACACATCCTCTTAAACCGCTCCAGTTTCTCCCTGTGATGGGAGCGCTGGTCCGCGCTGGACGTCCCCCCCGCTCCTCCGCCTCCTCCTCCACCGCCTCCTCCGGGCTGAGAGGAGGCGGAGCCCTGCGGTCCTCCGGCTCCGCCTCCCGCCGAGGAGGTGGGACCGTTCGCCTCCGCCGATTCCTGTTTGGGTTTCTGACAGGGAGAGAGGAGAGTTTTAATCTCACACACACACACACACACACACACACACACACACCATACACACGCACACACACACTCACACACACACACACACACACACACACACACACACACACACACACACACACACACACAGACTCACACACTCTCTCTCTCACACACACACACACACACACACACACTCTCACACACACACAAACAAACACTCACACACACACTCTCTCACACACACACACAAACAAACACACACGCACTCTCTCACACACACACACACACACACACACACACACACACACACTCACACACTCACACACACACTCCTGTCTGTCTCAGTCTGAATAAACTGTATGTTCTGTTTATTCTAACAGAACCGGCTGAGGTTCTGTTCCAGGAGCCCGGTTCTGTTTGGGTCAGATTTAATCCCTTCAGATTAAAAGCCCTCGTACCTTCTTCAGACGTTTCTCGTGGGCGCCTTTCATCTGGAGGGAAACAGACGGGGGAACGGGTCAGAACCTGAACGCATCGCCACCGTCCGGACTCATCGGGAAGTCCCGCGCCCTTCAAAATAAAAGCCAACACCCCACCTTCTTCTTGGGCCCGCTGTCCTGGGGCAGGTCCTTCTCCTTCTTCCTCTTGTGCCCCCCCTCCGTCCGCCCCCCCTCCTCCAGGGAGGGGGGGGCTTTCTTTTTTGGGGGGGGGTCGTCCGTGAGCTTCCAGCGGCCCACCTCCCCGTTGTCCAGCCGGCGCTTCCCCGAGCCGTCCGCCTGGTCCTGAAACAGACCGGAGCGCTCAGATCCAGAACCGGCGCCGGACCCGGGGCGGCTCAGAACCGGACCCTCACCTTACTGGTCTTGCCCTCCTTGTGGCACTTGGGACACTCCCAGCAGTTCGGGATCTCGTCGTTGATGATTCCTTCGGCTTTTCCCATCTGAGGAGGAGAAAGAGGAGCGTCAGGGAAGGGGGGGGGGGCGGGCGCTGATATTGACGACCGATCGGATCGATCGGACCGATCGCGGACCTTGAGGCAGCTCGGGTGGATGATCTCGTTGCAGATGGTGCACTCCATCAGGGACAGGCTGAACTTCTCCTCCTCCGTGTCCACGGTGTCCTCCTTCCCCGCCTCCCCGCACGCAAAACACACCGCGGTGTGAGGCAGGACGGGCTGTGGGACACACACACACACACACACACACACACACACACACACACACACAGGTGAGACAGACCCATCACACGGTCCCATGGCAGGACCGAGTCCAGAACCAGTCACACACACTCCTCCCAGATCAACACAAATGAGCAGCAGTGTGTGTGTGTGTGTGTGTTGAAGCATCTCTGTGATCAAAGCCAGCTCTCAGCTCCACAGCAACATCCCTGGTTGCCACGGAAACCCAGCATCGCTGCCTGCTGGGCTCCAGCTACACACTGATGCTATTTGAAGAATCCACACACACACACACACACACACACTGATCACACCTTGAGTGTGTGTGTGTGTTTAAAACAATGAGAGCAGAAGAACCACAGCTCGACCACACCTGTCACCTGACAGCGGGCAGAGGGGCCTGTCAATCAATCAATCCATGTGTCAATCAATGCAGCAATGCAAAGTGTGTGTCAGTGTGTGTGTGTGTGTGTGTGTGTGTGTGTGTCTCAGTCTCTCTGTCTCTCTATCTCTCTGTGTCTCTCTGTGTCTTTCAGTGTCTTTGTCTCTCTGTCTCTCAGTGTCTCTCTGTCTCTCTATCTCTCTGTGTCTCTCTGTGTCTTTCAGTGTCTTTGTCTCTCTGTGTCTCTCAGTGTCTTTGTCTCTCAGTCTCTCCGTGTCTCTCTGTCTCTCAGTGTCTCTCTGTCTTCGTGTCTCTCTGTCTCTCGGTGTCTCTCTGTCTCTCAGTCTCTGTGTCTCTCTGTCTCTCAGTGTCTCTCTGTGTCCCTGTGTCTCTCTGTCTCTCTGTCTCTCAGTGTCTCTGTCTCTCAGTGTCTCAGTGTCTCTCTGTCTCTCAGTCTCTCAGTCTCTCTGTCTCTCGGTGTCTCTCTGTGTCCCTGTGTCTCTCCGTGTCTCTCTGTCTCTCAGTGTCTCTCTGTCTCTCAGTGTCTCTCCGTGTCTCCGTGCAGGACTCACCGCGGTGCACTGTCTCAGGAGACAGGACTGCTTCATGCGTCCCGGTCCTCCAAACTTCTTCATGTCCTTGCAGAAGTGGCACTCCCCGCACTCGGTCCTCATGCAGGCCTGGCAGCGCCGGCACCGCGTCCGCCTGCGCCTCGCGCCCCCGCCCAGCGCCTTACTGCCCGACATCCCCGAACGAGTCAGCTGTGGACAGAGACGGGGACGTCATCGCCGTGACGACGGTCCGACCGCCGGGACGGACCGGAACCGTCCGGGACGTCCATTCTGAGCCGATCGATCGGCTCCGGCTCGCGACGCCGATCGATATCATCGGAAATCGATCACATCACGAGTGGGCAGAGGCTGGAACTTATTGATTACCGATTGAATGATAATGAAGTCAGTTCACAGGTTGTTGTTGTTGTTGTTGTTCTCCTGTACAGATGCAGCTACAGGTCAATCAGCTCATTGATCAACAACAATCAATCAATGATCAATAGCCGCGGTTAATACAGAAACAACACCTGTTGAACGTACAAGGCTCCGACACCTTCAGATATTATTGATCCGCAACCAATCAACGGCTGATCGCCTTCATTATCAGTTCATCTGTAAATCAGTTTCAGGATCAATACGTTCCCACAAATTCACTTCGCTAATCCATCAGTTATTGATCTATTGATTTATTGATCACTTATTTCTAATCGTCTGCGATAATGTCAGAAAACATGTTGACGTTTCTCACAGAAAAACATTTGCATGTTTGAAGACGTGGTACGAGATGATTGATCATATTGATTAACTGGCTCAACAAGCCACAGACACACAGAAACTATTGATAATGGATTGGTTATCAGCGTTTTTAAATCACAGCTTCTGTTTGATGAGAGAAACGTGTTCAGTTCTGTTTGATTTCTGACAGTTCACAGACCCAAACGTTCATCAACTGATCGAGCTTGACATAATCAATCAATCGATTAACGTGATCGGGATCCTGACTGGTAGATTCATCAAGTCGTCATATGATTGTGATGATAAACAAACGCCGTCCGTCACCGTGAAATAAGACGTGTGGAAACGAGATATCAGGACAGCTCTGTTCCTGATCGATTGATCTGATAGCTCTGATCAGTCAGGTGATTGATCAGACCAGGTATGGTTCTGTCCATTATTATTATTATTATTGTTATGATCAATGACATGTGAGCAAACATCAGATCAGAGGAGCGGCGCTTCACACTTTCCCTGTTCTTGCTTTTAAAAGATGATTAAATGAACCGATTAATCGATCAGATCAACAGTTTGCCGACTCATTTTCTGTGACTGACTGAGGGGGGGGGGGGGCGGACACCGTCTCAGGTATGTGTGACGGAGCGCAGCCTCAAGACTTTGGGACCTGAGAGAATAATGAAGATGCGCATCTGGCTCCACTTGGAGCGGCTAACGGCTAACAGCTAGCCCGTCACAGTAACCCACATTTGGTCACCGGAACCGAGCACCGGACACCTGCGGACGGTGGCGCGCGGGGGTGCGCGTGCCGTGATTTAGATAAGAGCCGTTGTGAAATGACAAGCGACCCCCCCCCTCCCCCGTACACCCCCCCCCCTCACCCACCCACCCACCAACCCACCCCCAGGTACCTGAAAGGCTAACGTTACAGCGGCTAGCGTGTTAGCAGGCTAGCAGTTCGCTCGCCCCCCGCAGTACGCTTCCTCTTTCATTATCCCTCTGCTCCATAAAACACCCCGCCCGGGCAGGTGGGGGGTCGGGACGCACCTGGCTAACGAGGGGGTGTGTGTGCGGGACTGCGGATGCTCACCTCTTCGTATCAGGTCGCATGCTCCTCGGTCGCTCATTAGAAATAATATTAGCCAACAGTTAGCCAACGTTAGCTTCGGTGCAGCGCAGCTAGCCGTCCGCTTCCTTGTTCCTTTCTCCGCCAGGCTGCTGTCGGCTGCGGGCTGCCTCACACGCGTCCCATCGTGGCGGCCCCTGGTGCTCCGGACGGCTCCCGGGCGAACCTGACGGACCCGCTGTGGGTTCTAATGTCCCGATTACCGAACCGATCGATATCGATAAGTGAAGGGCGCAGTGAGTCGTGCCCATTCACTCCTCTCCCCCCTCTCTCTCTCTCTCTCGCTCTCTCTCTCGCTCGCTCTCTCTCTCTCTCTCTCTCTCTCTCTCTCTCTCTCTCGCTCTCTCCCAGTGTGAGTCTACCTCTCTCTCCCTCCTCAGCACGTTACAACGTGTTCCTCTCCTCTTCTTCCCGGGGGTTCAAAACACCTCAGAGCGCTCGTTTTCACCGGAGGAGCGTGTTTTTTGGCCTCGCGCTCGCCTATAACCCTCCGCAGGAAGTAGGCCCCGCACGTCCCCGCACGTCCCCGCACGTCCCCGCACCGAGCGCGAATCAGATGTTGTGTGTAACGAACAGCGCGCCGCTTTTGTTCTCCGTGTCTATTGTGTGGCTGCGGGACTGTGCGGGACCCGGTGTAGTGTTGTTGTGAGTCAGCGGGTCTCCTGTGACACGGTGACCCCCCCCCCTCCACCCCCCACCCCCCCGGCCCCCCCGCACTGGTTACGTCACACAGGTGACCGCAGATCCCGCTCTCCGGTTTTACCTCCGGGGAGAGAGAGAAAAAAATAAAATAAATAAATAAGTGTAGTAAATAAAATATGGGCAGTGAGAATATGCACGTCCCGCCTCTGCGTGGTGACGTCACGCCGCATACGCTGCAGAGGGGCACGCTGGGATTTGTAGATTTCGCTGGACATATATATATATATAATTTTATTTTTTTAAATTTATTATCAGTGTTTGTTGGTGTTACACAAAAATAGATGAACAGTTCAGTGTGTGACACACAAATATAAAAAGTGTTTTACTGTGATGTCATAATTATTACGTTTTAAATCAGAACGTGACATCATCAACCTATTTACCACCTACCTTACTACTACTACCTTTTTACTGTTATTACGTCTTTACATCAAGTTAAAATTATAAAATAAATTTAGGAACGTGCGCATAAAAAAATTAAGAAGCAAAAATTTATTCTGGGAAATGTCGTTTTCACAAAGAGAATCCGGTCCAGTTTTATTTGTACCGCGCCGAACAGAACCAGAACACGGTCCAGAGTTTGTGGAAGGAGCTTCTCAGCCGTATTTTATAATTTATGAATAAATTCTATTTCATCAGTGAATCTTTCAAACTGCCACAGACTCTGTGTGAATACAGAACATGTTGATTTCTGATATAAGTTTATTAAAACTGCGTCTGTTTGCGGAGCTTTCAGTCCATGGTCATCACCCTGGCCCCTGATGTTTCTGCAGGTCTGATGGATTATAATTTTTAATTAAAGTTATCATTTTAATTGTTATAAGTGTGTTGTTTCCCATGTTGTGTGTGTGTGTCAGACAGTAACGTCCACACACTCGGAGAGTTTTACTTTAACTTCACCCCCCCCCCTCACTCCACCCCCCTCTGCCCGGCCTCCGCCGCTAGCTAACAGGCTAGGCTAGCTCCGCGGCTAGCAGCTCCCCCTCAGTGTAATTAGTTGAGACGCACCGGCTCCATCCACACTACGGTGCCCTTAGACCGAACCGAGCCTCCTCCGGCCCAGCAGCAGACGGCGCACAGCGCAGGGACACGCAGTACCGGCGACCCGCGACCAAACAACTGAAGATGATTAAGCTCTTTTCCCTGAAGCAGCAGAAGAAAGACGAGGAATCTGCTGGAGGAAACAGAACAGGAGCCGGGGGTAAAAAAGCCAGCGCGGCCCAGCTCCGAATACAGAAAGGTAGGCGAGTTACCGACACCGGCGCCCGGTTAGCCCGGGCGACTAGCTGGCCGACTAGTTACCAGTAACCCGCGGGGTGACACCGCCTCGCCCCCCGCTCTCCGAGCCGTGTACCCGGTACATACACGAAGCAAAGGCGGGTTGTTGTCGTAGCCCGCTGATGCTAAGAGCTAGCGCGCTAACTTCAGCCCGGGGCTAGCTAACGGCCGCTAGCTTGTGCTGTGTTTGAAAACAACACGCAGGAGCGAGCCCCCGTCTGTCGGGGCGGCTGCGTTAGCACGCGGCTAACGCGGAACACAGCCCCCCCGTTAACTGCCTCGACGCGCCGTGACACCTCCGAGGCTAACTGGGCTAACTTGCTGTGTCAGCTCCCAGGTGAACTGGGTAGAACTTGTTCCCGTCCACCTGCTCAGGTGGGGCAGCGGGGCCCGGCAGCTAACCAGGTAGCTGTGGGGTCAGTAAACTGTGTTCAGCGCTGATTCGTGAGACGTTACGAACGTCTGGGGACGCGAAGCTGCACACCTGATGACACCTGACAGGTAGAGCTTCCACCTGAGGAGCGTCGACCCCCGAGAAATGACCCCAGGTTTTATTGTAGCCCTTTGGGTAACGACACTGTCACGTCAGTCACATGACCAGGTGTGTGTTACCTGGAGCAGGTAACTGTCTTTAGGTCGTGTGACGCCGAAGGAAACTTAAAGTTCTGACAGGAGTTCGTCAGTGGATTCTCTGGAGTTTTATTCTGGAGGGACAGCAGATATCCACAGGAAGTGAGGTCACGCTGAACGCGGCGCTGCTGACGCAGATACCGACGACCTCTGCGCCGCCTCCTCCGACACGTTCGATCACCTCATCACTGTTGTGTTTCAGACATCAATGAGTTGAACCTGCCAAAGACGTGCGAGATCAACTTCCCCGATGACGACGACCTCCTCAACTTCAGACTCATCATCTCACCTGACGAGGTACGTTCGTTCGCCTCCGGGATCTGGGCCCAGAACCACAAGAACCGGACGCAACCGCCAAAATAAGAGCCCGACCGGACGCTGAGCGTTTTATCTTCAGAGAGTGAGACGTCTGTCTGTGTTTGTCTCGCAGGGTTTTTACAAAGGAGGAAAGTTCGTCTTCAGCTTCAAGGTGAGACACCTGTCCTCTGTCCCCTCCTCCTCCTCCTCCTCCTCTTCGTTCTGTCACGTGGTGAAAAACGATCGGTGTGTTTCAGGTAGGACAGGGTTACCCCCACGACCCCCCCAAGGTGAAGTGCGAGACGATGGTGTATCACCCCAACATCGACCTGGAGGGGAACGTCTGCCTAAACATCTTGAGGTGCGTCTCGCCGGAGCCGGAGCTGCGCTCGGCGGCGGCGTGACTGCGGCGCTTCACTTTGTGTCTGTGTGTCCACAGAGAGGACTGGAAGCCGGTGCTGACAATAAACTCCATCATCTACGGTCTACAGTATCTATTTCTAGTGAGTTGAACTTCTCCACCGGTCGCACCGAAGGATTCTGGGTGTTTGAGGCGTCACCTGATATATTTAACCCCGCCCCCCCCTACAGGAGCCGAACCCCGAGGATCCGTTGAACAAGGAGGCGGCAGAGGTTCTGCAGACGAACCGGCGGCTCTTCGAGCAGAACGTCCATCGCTCTCTGAGGGGCGGCTACGTGGGCGCCACCTACTTCGAGAGGTGTCTTAAATAACTCGGCGTCCCGCGATTCTCAAACTCCCCTCCCCCCCACTTCACCTCCTCCCCCCTCCTCCTCCTCCTCCTCCTCCTCCTCCTCAGTCCTGCTCGTTGGCAGAAGCAGGAGCCGCTGCGACAGGAAGCAGCACGCCGGAAGACGCTTTTCTGTTTTCAAATTTTAAAAAAAGAGACGAAGACCCGCCCCCCCTCCACTCCTCTTTCTCCTCCTCCTTCCTTCGTCTCCCCCTCCCCTCTCCTCCTCCTCCTCCTCCTCCTCCCCCTCCCATATTTCTCTGTTTTACTAACCAAGACGCAGCATTCAGCCGTTTACACGCCACAGGGGGACGCCAACACAACACACACACCTGACTGGACTCGAAAAGATGGCCGACGGCGAGCGTCGACCGAGGATGATGATGATGATGATGATGATGATGTGGGACTGAGGGATGGGGGGGCAGGTGTGGGTGGTCACTGAATGTTGCTCAGGTGAGTCAGTGATTCGGCGCCACGATGCTTCTGATGATGACGACGATACCCACGTGATTTTTTTTTTTTAATTTAGTGTTTGTGGCAAACACACCTGGCGTCATACAGGTGTGCAGGAGGACACGCCCCCTCCCTCTTGCCGCTGTTTAGTTGTTCGTTCCGCACACGTCAGTCAGCAGCAAACTCCAAACCTACAAACAGTATTTTCGTTGGAGCGACCTGTGTTCACCCAGGACAACATGTCTCTGGCTTTCAGGCTGGTTGCCCCGGCAACGGCTCATGCAACGGTCGCTTAGCAACACTCATTCAGCAACAATCCTGCCCCCGAAAACCACAAATCATCGCTGCGACTCAGCAGGGGGAGGGGCTTTCACGCTCAGTGGGTGGGGCCTGTTGCTATTGGGGTGGGGCTTGGGGGGGGTCACAGTAAAAACAGAGGCACCTTAAAAAGTCCCCAAGATGGTTTCCAGCCCATGTGACTCCCCAGGTGTGGAGGTAAAGGGGGGGGGTCAGCGTCCCACAACGGGAGCAGACAAGCCTTAAAAAATTTCCCCAAGCAAGAGGTTGACAAATTTATCTGAACTACAGCGACAAGTAAACTGAAAGCTGATTGGCTGCAGCTGATCAAGTGACACTGTCGATTAGCTGCAGGTGAGCCAGGTGAGGTGGGGGCAGCAAGTGGGACCTCTCGGCCTTCACCAGACACAACTGTGGCGAACTGGGCTGAAATTTAGATCACGCCCTGAACTGTCAGTTTGGAGTTCGCTGCTGCACACACACACACACACACCATCAAGGGGCGGAGCTACATGTCAGGTGGGCGGTGCTGTCGTGGGTACGGGGCGATTAGTTTGTTTTAAAGGAGCTGAGGGTGGGAGGGGTTTATGGGGAGGGGGAGGGGTTTCGTTTTCAGTTTGCGGGGTTCGTTGGGTGGGTCATTGTGGGCGGGGTTACAGAGGGGAGGGGCTTAAAATGTTACTATTGTGTATATTGAAACCCCAGCTGTTCACATTGACTGCAATATGATTTATGTTAAATAAAATATTAACTTGAATGATTACAACCGTGGTGACTCAGCACATGTTCGGCTCCTGTAGCAGGTACAACAACAACAACAACAACAACAACAACAACAACACAACACAACAAGCTGATCAAATAAACATTTGTCTATTGAATCTGAACCCAGAACCAAACCACCACCACAGGTGAACCAAAAGCCTTGGCTCCGCCAATCGGTCCCCGTTTCACCCCAAAACTCACAAACAAGAAGGTGCTGAGTCATGAAGCCAACAGAACCACATCGTCTGCATAGAGCAGGAGATCCTGGAGATCCTGTCCATGAAAAAACAAACGGGCGAGCGACAAACCTGACGGACAACTCTCATGAGTACAGGGTGGGTCCACGGATCCTGGCTGATCCTGGACCTGAGGTCCACCTGAGCCCCATAGTGCAGCATCATGCACAGAGTGTAAGAAGTTCATATAAAAAAATCATCTCAAACTCCGACGTCATGTTTTTCTCATCCAGTTTCTACAGTTTTTATTTAAAGTTGTAACTTTTCATTTTCATCTCAGGAGTTTCACATCACAATGTTTCACAATAAAGTCCCATGAAGGTTATTTAAACAGTCACTAAGATTTTAACCTCTGATCCGTCTCCTCCTCCTCACCGTTAGTTTCCTATTTTTATTTTTACCTTTTACAATCTGTTTCCGGGCAGAACTGGGCTTCTGCAGCTGCTCATCAGTTTTCCACATGTTCCTCTGAGTAGATGTTCAGGGAACGTCACGTTAACACCAAAAATCTCATTTTTACTTCCACCACGACAAAAACGTTTCCTTCTCTTTACGTTTCTCACCCTTCATCTTTTTATTGAATCTGCAGTGATTCTTCAGTTAATCAGCGGCTGGTTTTAGTGACTGACTCTTGTATCAGACAGCATGATGGTACCTGAGTACTTTGGAGAACATCTGAAGAACATCTGAAGTTTTCTTCTTACTAAAGGTGTTTTTTTGTCATGGTGGCAGTAAAACACTGCTGAATGTTCCCAGTTCTGTCCCGTGAGTCAACAAATCAAATCTGTCTGGTGGGGGGGTGGGGGGGTACAGTTTGTGTCCCGCTGTCCGTCCCTGGGTTCCTCAGGCCAGATGCTGCGTGGTCATGAGGACCAGGGGAACCTCCTTGTCTCCGGTTCCCAGCAGAGGGAACATCCTCTCGGTGAACTCGGAGGAACCGTTGAAGCTGTAGATCTCCGAGCCCGACTTCACGTTGTAGAAGGACACCTGTCCCTCGTCCACGTCCAGGAAGACGCCCACCTGACGCAGCTTCGGAGGATTCTTCACCTGAGAACGGAAACCTGGACTGAGATTAGAGTGAAGAGACGCTGCGGGGACTGAAGACCAGAAGGGTCTGGTCGGACCTTGCTTAGCGGCGGAGCAGTGAGCGCCCTCAGCTGGCTGCCGCTCCACCAGATGGCGTAGTATCCGTTGGACGGACTCATGTCGAACAGACCCTTCCTCTGAGCCGACTCGCTGACCACGCCCAGCTTCCAGTCCTTGTTCTCCCCGACAAACACCTGCACACAGGTGAGACCGCGCCCAGGTGTTACATCCTGCCCGCCCCGGACACACGGTGTGTGTTAACGTGTGTGCGTCTGACCTCCCAGTAATGGCGCCCGGAGCTGAACCCCTCCTTGGCATTGACGCAGGACCAGACGTCGAAACGGTGCGGGCTGTTCCTGTAGAACTGCAGCTTCTCCCCACGCTTCACCTGCTTCCTGTCCTCAGACAGGATCAGGAAGGGATACGCCGTCACCGGGTTCAGCGTCACGTCCTCTGGAAACCAAACGCCAATTAGCAGAGACACAGTTGGTGCTGGGGCACCAGAGGACATCAGGTCTGTCCTCCATCCGGCGGCCTGTTCAGGTGCAGCGTTCACTAACTGCTAACAGCATGTTAGCTTAGCTGCCCTTGGACTTAGCTGCGGTTACAGATGAATGCTAGTAGCTAACATACAGTTAGCATTTAGCCCAGATGGTCCAAAGAAGAAGAAATACTGGACTGTGTTAATTGATGGAACATTTGTGTAGCTGTGGTTTGAACCGAATGCTAATAATGCTAACGCTAATGTTGTGTTGTGAGTGTTTTACCTCCATCATCACAAACACACACACACACACACACACACACACACACACAGGCTCACCCATGTAGACTCGAGCCTTTTTATGTCCTGAAACAGAAAAAAAACACCTTTTAACCACAATGTACAAACATGTTTATAATTTATTATAATAAAATAAGTCTGACTCAAACCTGAGACGCCTTTGACCTTCTTCAGATCTAAAGGGGGGACAGGAAACCACAGTGAGTCCTTTCAAAGTAAAAGTCCTGACTGCAGAAACGGCTGACCCGGGGTCAGCGCCTCACCTCTCAGAGTCCACTGACTCTTCCTCAGACTGGCACTGCTTCCTCTCAGACTGAGCATGCTCTCGGCCGCCATCAGGTCGCCGTAGGAAACTGCAACGCGAAGCAGACGGACGAGTTACGCTCCTTGATCTCACGCGTCCGCAAAACCTCCGATCTTCACTTTCATCTTGTTTTTCTCGTTTGAAGCGTCGGGCGTTGCCTCTACATTCATCCTCCGCTCGCGCAAATAACTACCTGCCGTCAGCTCGCGGGAACCTCTGGATCCTCTGGACCGGACCTCCCCCGTCCTGATGTCATCCATCTTCTCCTTCACCTCAGTCAGAGAGCTCTTCACCTCTCCCAGGTGGAATTGGAGAGAGAGCTCCGAGTCGTCATCGTCCTCGCGCTGCTGATCCTCCTCCAGAGGAGCCGTGGCCTCCCTGAAACTCTGAGGAGAGAGGAGGAGGAGGAGGAGGAGGAGGAGGAGGTCATCGATCCTTAAACAGAACCCTGAAACTACACCGATCCAGGTTTCAGTGGGGAGGATGAGCAGCGTGCTCTCCATTCCGTCGGAATGTCGATTTTCCCAAATCCGGTAAAAAACAGGACAGTGCTGCTAGCGTTAGCCTAGCCTCAGATGGAGCTTTTTCATGTAACCTTTAACCCCACAAAGTAACGTAGTTAGCTGCTAACATGCTAACGCTCAACCTTAGAATTACACTGGGTCATGAGCTCGTCAGCTGGACACGCTAACGTTAACAGCTAACGTTAACGCTCGTCTGTTTCCAACAACTTCCTCGAGTGGATGAGTCTCGCTGCAATGCTCTCTGGGAGTTGTAGTCATCCTCCTTCCTAATTTTTTTTTTTGTCCACAGAGTGCGTCCCTGAACACCTGATTTAAGCCCCGCCCACAGGAGCTTCCCAGGTGTTCGATTCTCACCTGCAGGAAGGCGATATGATCCTGACTGATGGCCTGCACCTCCAGCGTCGCCCTCTTGTCCATCAGATGGCTGAGGTCCGCCTCCAGGCGACTCACTATCCCCTCCCCCTTTGACATCACTGCATCCAGCTGGTTCTGGATCCTGCCCACCACCTGGACCCGGATCCGGTCCAGAGAGGAGGACACCTCGTCCAGCAGGTGCTCCACCTCCCCTCGCTCTCCGTCGGCATAGTTCTGAGACAAAATCAGGAGGTTACGCTTGTGTCCATGCGGGCGGCTCAGCGTCGTCATGATGGACGTAGACAAAGATGTCCGACCTTGACTCCCTCCAGTTTCCTCTTCAGCTCACTCACACGGATCTCCTTCTCTTTGATCCGGTTCAGGATCTCCTGCTCCGTCCTCGCCACCTGTTTCTGAAAGCACAGGTGAACAGGTCTTACTTCGGTCCTCCCCCCGTCGGCCCGTTCACGTCTCGGTCCTTCCTACCTGTTTGCTGAGTCTCTCGGTTTGGACGGACACGGTTTTGTGCGTTCGGTGTTCCTCCAGGACGCAAATGGCACAGATACAAGACTGACACGTCCGACAGTACACCTGGACAGGTAAACACATCGGTCATTTCATATTCTCGTTCCCCAGAGGACGAATCCCCACGACGACGACTGCCCGAGGTCAGAAAACCTCAGAGCAACGCAAACACTGATAACATCCTGACATGGCGGTCGCTCACCTCCAGCAGGCGGCGGTGGATGGAGCAGGTGCGGCCCCTGAGCGCCTCCTGCGGGTCCATCAGAGGGTGTTTGGCGTAGAAGGGCGTGGTGTGATGCGGCTGCACGTGCTCGCTGCAGTACGAGGCGGTGCAGGTGACACAGGAGCTGACGGCGGGCTGTTTGATGCCCGTGCAGATGTCACACCACACCACCTCCTCACCTGCCGCTGCCGCCCCTGCCGCAAACGGATTGGTGCTGCCGGTGCTGGCGGCGCCCGGCGTCTCGTTGCTGACCGGCGCCGGCAGCCCCGCGGCGCCGTAACGGGCCACTTTGTATTTATCCGCGATGAGAGCAAAGACTTTGTTGACGCTGAGCTGAGGACGCTCGTCATACTGATGTTTACACAGAGGACAGGTGCAGACCGGACTGGATGCCCAGTAACCTCCAATGCACCCCTGCAAGACACGAGAGGAGGAGGAGCAGGAGGAAGAGGAGGAGGAAGAGGAGGAGGAGGAGGAGGAAGTTTAAGTTCTCAACAAAAACCAACCAAAAAACTGTTCAGCTGCAGTTTAAGGTCCGTAATCACTCCAACCCTCTGCTCCTGAAGATCAGCTGAACTCCTGCAGAGGGCACTGTTTCAGGTCTGACCTAAACCGGACTCAGACCTGGTCCCGGGAGGAGGTTCAGGTTCCAGAACCGCAGGGGTTCTGTACGTTACCTGGCAGAAGTTGTGTCCACAGGGAGTAGAGACGGGCTCACTGAACAGGTCCAGACAGATGGAACAGGTCAACTCCTGCTCTGAGAACAGATCCGGGGCCTCCGCCATCGTCATAGTCTCTGCTACTGGAAGACAGACCACATCAGACCACATCAGACCACATCAGACCACGACAGACCACGACAGACCACATCAGACCACGACAGACCACGACAGACCACAACAGACCACATCAGACCACCATCATTACCACCATCAATTATTTCATCTTCATTTTGTCTGAAAAACGTCAGGGCACTTTCTTCAACAAGAACAGAAGCTCTGCAGCAGAAATAAAAACCTGTTTCATCAATAACATCAGCAGCAGAATCAGCTGACATCACTTCCTGTCTGCGGAGAACCACGCAGAACACAGAACCGTCACCGCATCACTGAGACAATGACGGAAACATAAAAACATCAAGATCCTGAATGGAGTTCTGCAGCTTCTGCTCCCCCTGTTTTCTGACTGGAGCTTTATTGTGGAGGGACACCAGAGGAAGTGATGTCACACACGTTTCGTGTGTCTTCTGGTCTCTGAGGACGACCAGAAGGTGCAGGACCTTCACGCCCAGTTTGTTTCTCAAAGACAAACGAACTCAACCTGACTCGAGACATTTCACCTGCCGAGAAGAAGGAGCAGAAGTTCTGGGTTCTGACTCGGGTGAGAATCAGACCGGGTCCAACAACATTCCTCCAGTCCGCCTGAACCCAGAGAGAAGCAGCAAACCAGGTGAGTCACAGGTGTGTGGAGACGACAGTCCTCTCCACCTGTCTGATGAGGCCGCTCTGAGCAGGTGTGAGGGTGGGGGCGGGGCCACCTCACCTGTGTGCGCGTGAGGTGCGTTCACAGCGTGTACACGTGCTGCGAACAGACCTGAGCCGAACCCGAGTCCTTCCGAACCGACG
>JAFBJZ010000883.1:105000-237500 GCA_016785225.1 Psettodes erumei
AGTTGATATTTTAATCAGGTGCAGTTTGACTTTAAGACAGAGACCAGTGAGAGCGAGCATGCGGTTAAACCGGGACAGAACCGAACCCATCGGACCCGGTTCACGTCCAAAGCTGCAGGACAGTTTGTTCAGAAGCTTTTACATTTTCTAACTGAAGAAGATTTACAGTAAGGCAGACAGAGCGGAGTGTGTGTGTGTGTGTGTGTGTGTGTGTGTTATACATGAACATCAACTCAGTCTGAACGTTACAACACAAAGTTTCATGTCGTGAGTTAAAGTCCAAAGTTTCAGAAGATTCAAAGATCATAAGTTTCAGTTGAAATTATGGTAGAAAAACAGAAAATACACGAGTGATGAAACTTTAACTGCAGAGGAGGAGGAGGAAGATGAGGAGGAGGAGGAGGAGGAAGAAGAGGAGGAGGAGGAGCATGACCAAAGATAAAAACACACATGCAGAGAAACTCAGCGTTACCTGAGAAAAGTCCCGGCGTGAAGTCGTTTCACGTCACGTGTTCAAACGAACGTGTTAAACTCGAGTCATGTGACTTCCTCTGAATTACGTTTCGATTTATTCTCTAAATATTATAACTTTTTAATCCTGATTATTACAACTACTTCATTTCACCCCAACACTCAGACCTTTACTTTGAAATCTCTGCTTGAGTCACGTGACTTGATGCATCCAGGTGAGTGACAGGTACGCTGTGGGGGCGGGGCTTGGCACTTAAAGACCGGACCTCGTCAGGAACCGATCTCTGTCCACATCGAATCAGGAAGTATCCCGCCAAAATAAAGCACGTCACACAGGTGTGTTCGTCCACAGGACCTCAGGAGCTGTCAGGTCCTGGTCCTGGTCCTGGTCCTGGTCGTCACGTCTGAACTTTAAAGGAGCAGTTCCACATTTTGTTAACGCTCAGCGCGGGTCAGGACGGGTTAGCCTAGCTTAGCATGAAGACTGCAGGGTGGAGGAGGGGGCGGGGCCAAAATGCGATGGCACTGCACAGCGTTAAAGGGACAGTCCGTCTAACAACCGCAGCACGACGGCGACCGGGTCTTCTTCTTCATCATCATCATCATCATCATCAGCTGCTTTTTAAAGAGTCTGAGCTCAACTGAATCTAACAGGAGACGAGGACAGGAGGAGGAGGAGGAGGAGGAGCCTCTGGTGCGGAGCTCCTTCTCAGTGACGTCGTTACCGTGGCAACCCCTCAGGTAAACACAGGTGAATCCAGCAGAACCAATCCGGCTCCTTCTTCTCCCGCTCGGCTGTTCTCCAACAAAAAGTGCAGGTGCAAAAAAAAAAAAAAGACAAACTGAAGAAGAAGCTCCGCCTCCTCGTCCAGACACACGTCTCCGTCGGCCAATCGGCCGTGAGCGAGGATGGAGGACGATGAAGGGGGGTGGACGATGTGTGTGTGGTTCACCTCCCGACAGGAGGAAGAGGAGGAGCTCCTCTCATCACTGGAACACACAGAACAACACGTTAAACACACACACACACACACACACACACACACACACACACACACACACACCTCTGTTGGCCTTGCTGGGGTAGATCTTGGTGAAGTGGCGATACTCGTCCGGAGGAGGGAAGTCGTCCAGCGGATGAAACGAGTACTTGGACTCAAAGTCCTCTGCAGGAGGAGAAGAGGCCCGGTTACCCGACTCGTCAGAACCAAGCAGAACCGTGAGGCGTTCGAGGCCCCGGAACAACGAGGGAAAAGAGGAGGAGGAAAACGGACGGGCTGAAGGAGTCTCACCGGATTTGTAACCTCTGATAATCAATCACTGATCAAACTGATCGATTAACTGAGGAACTGATCAGTAGATTAATCAATAAAGGGAGACGGACTCACCCGCGAAGGAGCGAGGGATGGAGGAGGAGGAGGAGTG
This sequence comes from Psettodes erumei, assembly GCA_016785225.1. Lineage (NCBI taxonomy): Eukaryota > Metazoa > Chordata > Actinopteri > Pleuronectiformes > Psettodidae > Psettodes > Psettodes erumei. The sequence goes on from JAFBJZ010000883.1 coordinate 106,897, forward strand.
TCCGTTGCGGAGAGGAGGGGGGGGCGGGGGAGGAGCGGCGGGGGTGCGGGTGGGCGGGGGAGGAGGTTTCCCTCTGGCCGGGGGGTCAGAGGAGAGGGAGGGGCTACCATGTGTCCTGTACGGAGGAGGAGGCGGGGCTTCCCTGCCCCCCGCCCTGGAGGAGGAGGAGGACTGGACCGGAACAGGAGGGGCTGAGGAGAGAGAGATCGATACAGGTGATCAATACGTCGATCGATACATGATGACATCGCTGTGACATCATCCCCACCTGCTCCTCTGCCCGAAGACTCCCTGACCGGCGGCGGTGGCCGGTTGGCACCCTGTTGGGAGGGGGTGGGGGAAGCGGGGGGAGGAGGTGGGGCGGGGCCTCTGGTGGGGGTGTGGCCTCCAGGTGAGGGGGCGGGCCTCTTGTTGCTGAGGGAGTTGTGACGCTGCGGCAGCTCCGGCGCCGCCTCCCCGCCGCCACCTGTGGGGCCGTTGGTGATGCGGTAAGGCGGAGGGGGCGGGGCCAGGGAAGAGGAGGAGGAGGACGGAGTGGAAGGGGCGGGGTTACCTCCTGAGGTGGGAGGGCGCCTGCTGTTGCCGGGAGACGGGGGAGGTTTGGAGGGGAGGGGCGGGGTGTTGTTGGGGGTCGGCGGGAGGGGCTTCTCTCTGTTGTAAGGGGAGGACGAGGAGGGAGGAGAGGGGGCGTTACCACGGTGACACAGAGGCGGAGGGGGAGGGGGCGCCGAGGAGGAGTGCTTCATGCCGGCGGAGGGGGAGGAGGCTGCGGAGGAGGGGGAGGGAGAGGAGGACAGGTTGGGGAGCGAGGGACGCTGGGAGCGACACGTCTCCGACGGCGACGCCGCCTGAGGGGAGGGGCTCTCTGCATCGTCGTGGTGATGGCTGGGGGGGGGGGCGGCGGCCCGGGTGGAGGGAGAACGTCCGGAGGAGCCGTCTGAAACAAATCAATAATTTATCAATTCTTTACCGTAAACTTTATTAACAACAACGACACGGGACAAACGTGAAGACCCTCACCTCCCACTGGTCTCAGTTTGGGAACTCCGCCCGTGAACAGGCCTCTGATTGGTGGAGCAGAACCCGACGGGCTCGCCGCTCCGCCCCCGTTGGCTCCACCTGACGCTGCTCCGCCTCCTTTGGGCTCTGAGGACCACAACCGTCGGACAGGTGAGCGGGGGCTCCGCCTCCCGAGGGCGCGACACAGACACGATGATGACATCACAGACGGGACGAGCGCGGGCGCCGAGACGATCAGACGACACACACGGCGAGTCGGAGCGTTCAGACCTCCAACCTGATCAGTTATTGATCAGCAGCAGCCTGAACGTCACGTCTGGTTTTATCAATAATCAGAAAAGTCCTGATCGATTTTCTATCAGCCAATCAATAACTGCTGACTTTGAATGAATTCAACTGACACAGGATCAGCTCTGCGGGTTCTGTCGGAACCGGCTGCTCCGTCACCTGCCTGACAGTTTGATGCACTGATTTCCACCTGGACCGACCCGATCTGACCCGGTCCGATCCGATCCGGTCCAGGTCCGGGTCCAGCACAGACCATCACACACAAATCACATCGACATGTGGAACGACAACAACAAACAGGAAGCAGCGACGTAGTGTGTGTGTGTGTGTGTGTGTTTTCATGATGGGGGGGGAAACTGGGACTGATTATACTGCAGTATAAGCAGTACTACAGAGTATTATACTGCAGTATAACATGTTACAGACAGAATGAATAAATGTGATTTCTGTTTAAAATCACTGCATCAAACTGTCGACGGGCGAAAATCGCTGTGTGCGCGCGAGAGTCGACCCGGCCCGGCCCGCTCCGGCGTCGGACGGCTGCGGGCAGGCGTGACCTCTGACCCCGGCCTCCCGCAGCGCGTCGGGAGAAGGTAGCGAGTCTTACTCTCCAGGGACGGAGCCGCGCTCCTCGCTCCACCCGTCCTCTTCTGCTCGTCGGGCGGCGGCGCCGCCTGCTGCTGGTTCTGCTGCTGGTGCAGGTACTGGTATAAGCGAATGTACGGGTGCTCTGTGGGGGGGCGGGCTCTTTGGGGTTTGAGTCTTACTGTCGAGCAGCGGGGCGCTGCGGTCGTTCACCACCGACACCTTCCTCAGCCTGGTGCCTTTACAGATGTCCGACAGCAGGGCGCCGCGGCCCTTCGCCTCCTCCCTGCTCAGCTTCGGAGGGCTGGTGTTGGCCTGAGGGTGGAGGGTGGAGGGGGGGGTTACTCCGTCAGTTCAGATGAAAACACACACACATATATATGTACGTATATGTAAATACACGTGATCAATCCGAGTGTATCGGCTGCTGTTTGACGTCTTTAATCAGGTGTGTGGTGGAGAAGACCGGCGCTCACCTGGCTAAAGGTGGGGGGAGGCGGGGGTCCCCCAGGTGGAGGAGGAGGCGGGGGAGGGACGGACATCCTGCTGCTGATACAACACACACCTGAGCACCCTGAAAAACAACACACACACACACACACACACACAGCAGTGTAAACACATGAACATGTTAAACATGAATACAGCACAGATCAGTGACACACACGGATTTGCTTTAACACTCGGGACCACATCAGACCGGGTCTGAGTAAGATACCGGACTCAGACTAGTCGGGCCAGATTAACAAACCGACCGTTCAACATCCAACATTTCTGAAACGTTCATTAAATGTATGAAATCGGGAAAGGAGCGACTCCTCCGTGTGTTAGCTTCGCCCTGCTAGCTGCTAGCATCAGCAGACTCCGAGCTAACGCGTTAGCCTCTCCGCCGAGCTGCTGTCCAGCTGCTCGGTGCAATCATCAACATCTGCCGGGGCAGACTCCCGGACACACACACACCTGCCCGGGATCCTCACACGGCGGACAAACGGCTCCATTCACGAGATGTCGAACTGCGGAGTTAGCCGAGCTGCTAGCTCAGCGTGCTAGCATTAGCGGCAGGTCTGCGCGGCATCGCCGACACGTCGGACAGGTGTAAAAAGTCCTACCTGTGAACGTCAGCGGCTCTCTGCGGGGCTAACTCATACTGAGACGCGCCTGTGTCGGTGATAAACGTCCCGCTGCGTCCCTCCTCGCAGCGCGGTTAGCTCCGCCGTTAGCCGTTAGCCTCTCTGCTGCAGAGGTTTTTTTTTTTTATTATTTCTCTTTGGTCAACACGGGAGCACGTGACCTGGGCACGCGCCGCTGCAGCTGCTGCATTTAATGCATCAAACGCTGCTGCGTGATGAAACCGCCGGTGCTGTGGCCCAAATGTCGCTTCTCACGAACGAAACAACGGATTTGAACAAAATGCGACGTCAGACTCCCTCACTTCCACCGGCCATGAATAAAACAACTTTCAAAAATTCATATTTAGTCTGTGTCGCAGTTTTACTAAAACCCCAGCGTGTTATTTTAACGTTTAGTTTCATTCTGTGTCGTCGTATTTATCGTCGTTTCTATTTATTTTGAATTTGTCCCTCTGAGACAGTTCAATAAAGTTTATTCATTGTAAGTCCCTGATTCGCTGAACGGGCTTTAACCGTCATCGTAAACGGACCAATGAGATGACGCGCGGCGGAGATTCGAAAACAGAAATGGCGGATGTCCGAGGGTGAGTGCGAAAACTACAAAACCGTCGTCAAATCCGGCCGGTTGACGGTTCAGATGTCGCGTGTGAAATGTCGCCGAACGTTCAGACGGAAAATTTAAGCTCACGCGCGTGGAAACGTGAAACTTTACTGACGTCACGGCTCATGAGCTAGCTGAAGCAGGCTAAAGCTAACGGGCCGAGCTAACGCTGGCTGTTGTCTGTGTAATAAACGGCGTTGTGTAGCACTGGCTTACGCGATGATACGTGGCGTGTGTGTGTGTGTGTGTGTGTCAGTGTGTTGCAGCGCTGTGATCCGGCTCTCCTGGACCCCTGCGGAGACCCGGAGCAGCCGGACTCTGCTGAGGCAGCCAGGATGGTCCTGTACCTCACGGTCTGATGATCAGCTGTCGCTTTGTTGTGGATTTGATGGAGTGATTCGTTGTCTGGACATTGTGTAAATGAAACCTGTGTGTGTGTGTGTGTGTGTGTGCAGGATAGCCGGCGTGTTCAGAAGGTTTTGTGGCGCCAGCTCTTCGTCCTGGACTCCATGATGTCTCTGCTGGAGGGTCTTGAGTCTGCCCAGCAACTGTTGACGCAGCCCTGCCCCCCCCAGCCCGGTACACAGAACACACACATGCAGAGTACACAGAGTACTTGTGTTGAACATACAGTACATACACAGTGCTGTAGAGACACTGAGGTCAAGGTGTGTGTGTGTGTGTGTGTGTGTGTGTGTGTGTGTGTGTGTGTGTGTCAGAGGGCGGGGCTCGGAGCAGGTGGAAAGCTCTGAAGTTGGAGAGCAGATCGGGGGTGGAGGAGACTGAGGCTCTGCTCAGATCACTGCAGGACAGAGTCCAACAGGTCCACGACAGACGACACACACTCACACAGCTGGTCCAACAGCTGCACGCCAAGGTGACGGCACACACACACACACACACACACACCTGCATCAGTTCTCCTTGTTTCCTCTCCTCATCGCCTCCTCTCCTTGTCTCCTTCAGAAGCAGCAGTGTGAGCAGCTGGAGGAGTCTCTGCTGAAGGCCCAGAATGCACTGCAGTCATGTGACCGTCAGCTGACGCAGCTGAGGGCGGAGTCAGAGGCGGTGCTCAGTCAGCTGATCAGCTGGCAGCGACTCCGAGACGAGTGAGCGTCGCCAGCGCTTGGCCCCGGGTCGGAGCCGCTGATTGGTCGCTAACGCAGCTTCCTGTTCCCCCGTCAGGCTGCAGGCGCGAGTATCTGCCGCGCAGGACGTCATGCAGATACGCCTGCTGTCCCTCAACCAATCAGAGCTGTGCGTGGAGCTCAGGCCCCGCCCTTGCTCGCGCCCGACGTCCAACGAGCTGGAGCCGCTGAAGCTGTCCGTCACCTGGAGCCCGGACGAACGCTTCAGGCTGCAGGTGAGGTCACGGCTGCTGCACGGCATGCTGGGAAACACCTCACCTGCTCCACGGCGTTCACCTTTGACCTCATTGGTTGGGTTACATGTGTCCTTGTCTCCTCCCCTTGTCTCCTTGCCTCCTCTGTGCCCGCGTGCAGGTGAGCGAGGGGACGGCCGGCCTGGCGGAGGACTGCATGTCGGGGCGACGGTCGGAGCTGAGCGCCGCCCTGCTGGAGGTGATGCAGTGCTACATGGGTCAGGCCGAGCTGCTGTCTGAGATCCAGGCCCTGAGGACCAGGTGGGACTCGAGCCAGTTCTCATCGCACCAGAACCAGATCAGAACTCGCCTGTGACGAGGAGGTCTTTGTGGCGAGCGAGACTAAACACGCGCCATGTTCGTTTTTTTTTCAGTTTCGCCATCGACTGGCGTCCGGCCCAGCGGCTGCTGGTCTACCTGAAGTCGGCGCTGTTGGTGTGTCACCTGAGGGTGGAGGACGGGTACCCAGCCAGCGGACGGGCCCAGCTGCTGTCCATACGCAGGGACGGACAACCTGTGGACACATCTGGACTGAAGGTAACACCATGTGCACACGCACACACACACACACACACACACACACACACACACACACAGAGCTCCAAAACAGCAGTCGGTGGGTTAGAAAAGTGACGTAATCTGTCCCTGTCCGTCCCTGTCCCTGTCCGTCTCTGTCTTCCAGCCTCATAAAGCCGACCTCAGCCTGACCGACTGGTTGGTCTTCCTCTGCAGCAGTCCACTCGTCTGACGGACGCCTCTTCGTCGCTCCTCCTCTTCCTCCCTGTCCCCTCATTTGTCCACCAGATGTCCCCTCTGCGTGTCCCACACCAGGAGCAGTTCGTTTGTCATGTGTTTGTAAATAAAGTTTTTTCCACGGGGGGGCTGTTGACTGTGCGTGGGTCGTGGTGACTCTGCCCATGCGGCGCCGCTGCGTCTCCACCAGGGGGCGGTGTTGTCTGTCTGCCGCCTCCCACAGCGTGACATAACACAGGTACACGTGACATGTCAGCAAACGGCCGTGCGTCTGTACTGTAGTACAGTTACTGTACTGTAGTAGTACTACTGCAGTACAACATTTAAACAGCTGAGTCCAGGTGGATGAAGACAGATAACCCCCCCCCCGAGACAGGAGCACCACCCTCAGACTGAAAGACACAGGAAGTGTCCACAGGTGTGTGTGTCTGTGACCCCCCCCCAGGCCCCCGGCTCTGCTCATTGGTCCACACCTGGTCCTGATGACATCACTGTCATTTAATCTGTGGAGACTGATGGAGCGAGTTGTTACGTAAGACATCAACACACCCAGGGAAACTGGGACACCGCTCCTGACTCCACCTGCTGCTTCCCGATTGGTCGGTCGGAATGTTGCGGGTTACCGGCGGCCGACCAATCAGAGAGCAGAGAGGAAGCATGTTTTGGGTTTGACCTAGTTCAGATCCCTGTGGCTCGCCTCGCTCCGTTTCTCTGACTGTCCGTTACCGATCGTGAAATGAAATAAAACGAGGATTTTCCCACAAAGACGTTAAAAAGTCGTTGAGTTTAATTTGTCCAACGCTGTAGAAACCCTGAACAAACACACGGAAACAAAGACGAGCTTATATGTGGAGATAAAACACGTTTAAATACACACACGTTAGATGCATTTCAAACCTGCTGCACGTTTATAATATACATGTATAATATATCTGAGTTCAAGTATAACTGGATCTTTGTATTTGAGTATTTACAGTTTTTACCCAGAAGATTTGCTGCATAAAGTTTGTTAGAGCGGCGCTGCAGTGTCTGACCGCACTTAAACACATCGTCACTGCTGCTTCTCCTTCGTACGATTGGCTGACAGCGCCGACGGTCATTGTGGTTTCTGGAAGTTCTGGATGTCCCCGAGGTCCCGGCCCGGCAGAACCCCGGTGGTTCTAAAGGAGAACAGCACCTGTCCCCTTCACCTGGTGTGACCACATGGTTCCGTACGGAGGTAGGTCCATTAGCCTAGCTTAGCACAAAGACTGGAAGCAGGGGGAAACTGCTAGCCAGCGTAACAGTCGTGGCTCCGAACCGTCTGCTCGTTGTGGTCGAACACAGTCAGACAAATGGAGCTGCTAAGCTAGGCTAAGCTAGGCTAACCACTGGATCCACAGAGATACAGTTAATGATGAATGTTTTTGTCACTGCTCCTTTAACGTGAGCCGCTGTGATGATGACATCAGCAGCAGCTCACAGGGATGATGATGTCATGGTGATGGAGAACTCGACGTGATCGCGGTCACGCCAGCGGCGACCACAGGAAGTGACACGATCTGAGTCCAGACGGGGGGAATGAAGACGCCGTCCGTGATGTCATCGGTGACATCATCAGGCGTCGATGCGGAAGGACAGCAGCTTCTCCGAGTGCAGGTTGTTGAGTGTCCGCAGGTCGGGCAGCTTCAGCAGCAGTTTGGTGAAGCGCGGCGAGTCCAGGTTGTGGTGGTTGTTGGAGGTGGAGTCCAACTTGCCGACCAGCGAGCGCAGAGCTCGGATCAGGTTCTCCTGCAGCTGCTCCACCGAGGCCACGTTCTCGATACCGGAGCGGTCTGAGGAAGAGGAGAACATGAGGAAGGTTGTTAGCGTACAACGTTTGTAGTGTTTTCATCGTACGAAAAGAAGAACAGACATTTTGTGGTGGTGTTCCTCAGGGCTCAACCCTGGGCCCCCTTCTCTTCTCCATCGCCCCTCCGTCCTCACCTGCAGACACCAGCACCACGGCGGTGAACAGTCCCAGCTCCTCGGCGTTCAGCTCCAGCACGGCCAGTTTGTGGCTGAAGTCGAACATGGCGCCCAGCAGCTCGCTCATCCCCATCGCCTGCAGCTCCTCCAGGCTGTAGGTGGCGCCGGAGAGAAACGTGACCGTGTGCTCCTTCACGCTGAACAGCGACGCGAAGCGAACCATGAGGACCTGCGGGGGAGGAGGTGCTTGATTTATTCTTGTTGCTGCACAGAAACATTTTGAGGGACATCAGCGCGGCGTACCTCGAAGGTGCCGGCCTTCAGCAGGGTGACCTGGTCGTTCTGCGACAGAGCGCTGAATCCTGGGATGTGTTTGGCGAACTCCACCACCTCCCTGACGGCAGGGGTGAAGGACAGAGAAAAGTCCTCCCAGATCTCCTGGGGGGTCTTCGAGGGGTCGGCGTGAGGCTGCATGTTCATTGGACACGCCTGCAGAGGGAGGAGAGATCCGTCAGCCAATCAGGTAGCAGTTCGCTTGACGTTCCACCCGAGCAGCAGAAATACTCAGTGACAGTTTGGAAGTACTTCACGTACTTTAAACATCTCAGTTAAAGTACTTCATGGTGCAGTAAACTGTGATACTTTACTTGTCATGGAGCATTTTGACATGTCTGTACTTGTACTAACATGAAGGATCTCAATATATCATCAACCACTGAAAATGACCAAGACCTTTGGTGGGAAATCGGCACCTTATTGATTATTGATTGATTGACATTACAGGAATAAAGGGGGCGGGTTTAAATCCATGTTTTTGATTGGTTCTCACCAGTACTCTCCCCCTGCGGTTCTTCAGTGGACAGTTCTGCCCCGGGGTCACGTGATCACCGAGCCCGTCGCCGATCAGGTTGCTGTTGTGTGAGCTCCGCCTCCCGTTGCCGTGGTGATGATGCGTGCCGTTGCAGCTGTTGTCTGGCGGCAGGTAGCGCCCCGTGCCCAGGTTGTTGTTGTGGTGAAAGATGGTGTTGAGGCCGTTGGCGTGGTAACCATTGGGGCAGCGGTTGGGGCCCCAGAGCTCCGCCTCCTTGTGCTGGTGGTGGGCGTGGTTATTCTGCTGCTGCTGAGGTGGCGCGTGGTGATTGGCCAGCTTGTCGTGAGCGTAGAGGAAGGTCTCGCGGTGAGCGCGGGCGATGGCGCTGATGGTGGAGTCCAACCCGGGACTGGGAGGGGGGGAGGGGGAGGGGCTCTCACGTGGGGGAGGAGGAAGAGGAGGAGGAGCAGGTGAGGAAGAGGATGCTGGGGCAGGAGGGGAAGGGGAGGAGGGGGCGAGCGGCAGGGCCGAGGGCTGAGGCTGGGGGGCCACGGTCACTCCTGGGCAGGGAGAGGAGGAGGAGGATGATGATGATGATGAAGAGGAGGAGGAGGAGGAGGAGGAGGAGGAGGAGAGGCTGGCGAGCTGGAAGTCGTTCTGCAGCTGGTTGTTGACCATGTTGTTCATGGCGCTCTGCATCTCTGCCAACATGCGCTGCTTCTCACGCTTCGGGATCCGACCGAAACGAACCGCTGTGGGGGGGCACAGACAGAACGCCTCAGAACCGAGTCAGGCTGACAGGTGTGTACAGGTGAGACAGGTGTGTACAGGTGTGCGCAGGTAAGATAGGTGCGTACAAGTGATACAGATGTGTATAGGTGAGAGAGGTGTGTACAGCTGAGACAGGTGAGACAGGTGTGTAAAGGTGTGTCCAGGTGAGAGAGGTGCGTACAGGTGTCTGTAGGTGAGACAGTTGGAGACTGGTTTATACAGGTGACACAGGTGTGTTCAGGTGAGACAGATGTGTACAGGTAAGAGAGGTGCGTGCAGGTGACCCAGGTGTTTACAGGTGTCTGTAGGTGAGACAGGTATAGATTGGTGCATACAGGTGAGACAGATGTGTATAGGGGAGACAGGTGTGTCCAGGTGAGACAGGTGAGACAGGTGAGACAGGTGTGTAAAGGTGTGTCCAGGTGAGAGAGGTGCGTACAGGTGTCTGTAGGTGAGACAGTTGGAGACTGGTTTATACAGGTGACACAGGTGTGTTCAGGTGAGACAGAGATGTGTACAGGTAAGAGAGGTGCGTGCAGGTGACCCAGGTGTTTACAGGTGTCTGTAGGTGAGACAGGTATAGATTGGTGCATACAGGTGAGACAGATGTGTATAGGGGAGACAGGTGTGTCCAGGTGAGACAGGTGAGCACTGACCGTCGCGGCTCATGCCCACAGACAGGCACTTCTTGAAGCGACACTGCTGGCAGCGGTTCCTGTTGATCCTCACGACGCTGCAGCTCTCGTTCTTCAGACACTTCTTGTACTGGATGTTCTGCTGGATGCTGCGGCGGAAGAAACCCTGAGGGAGGGGCGCAGGTGCGAGGGGGGCGGGTCAATACACAATCTGCACCCAGATCGGGACGTTTCGCCCGGATCCTCGCCGGCCTCTCACCTTGCAGCCCTCGCAGGCGTGAACTCCGTAGTGGAACCCCGAGGCCACGTCGCCGCAGACTTTGCACAGCAGCACCATCCCGTTCAGCTCTGAAACACACAGGTCCAGGATCAGACCGGACCGAACCGGATCGAACTGACTGTCCCGTGCTCACCCGGAGCCTGCAGGTGCAGCGACCGATCGGTTGACACGCAAATAATAATGCGTCACTCGCGCTCAAACCACAGGAGGTCAAACTGGGCTCTTACTGGTCAGACTGGCCACCGACTTGCTGGGCGACGCCCTCAGAGACCCTCCGTCGTCTCGGCCCCGAGGAGAACCTCCCGCCGAGGAGGAGGCCGAGGAGGAGCCGTCCTCTCCCGCGGACCCGGAGCTGCTGCTGCCGCTGAGGAAGGACGGGGTTGAGGAGGAGGAGGAGGAGGAGGAGGAGGTGAAGCAGGGCTGCGAGTTGGAGTTGTCACTGTACATGGAGACTGGACTGGTGCCTCCACAGGAACCCACGTAGGAGATCACACCTCCTGCAGGAGGGAGGAGAAGCCAGAACGTTTGAGCCAGAAACCAAAAATAAAATGTGGCTTTATTCTTTTTAAAGGTTTCCGGAGGAGAACGTTCTCCAGATGTTCCTCAGCAGAAGAACTGACTGAGCTGGTCTGGGATCAGTCTGACAGGCATGAGGCCGGAGGGAGGGGGAGGAGCGGGGGGGCGGGGGGGCTGAACGTAAACAAACTTTCTAGGAATTTTAAGAACAGGGAGGGGGAGTAATGCCCCCCCCACACACACACCCACACAGATCCGCCCTGCACCTGTTTCTCCTGTGTGTGTGTGTGTGTGTGTGTGTGTGTGTGTGTGTGTGTGTGGTGGTGGGGGGGCTCTGTTTAAACACACAGCATGTGTGAGAGCTGCACGTGTTTCACACACACACACACACACACACACAAAGAACAGTGTGTAAAATATGCACTACCCCCCCCCCCCATTCAACACAAGGTCACAGGGTCACTCTGTCTCCATGGTAACACACCCCCCCCACACACACACACACTGTTGTTGTGTATTGTCACCGTCAGATGTTACGTAACCACCTCCACTGTCCACCGGGTCACATGACACCGACCGTCACATGTCCACAACAGAGGTGATAAGGAGAAACCCCCCCCCATCACCCTCCTCTTCCTCAGCTGTCCTGTCCAATCACAGCGCAGCGATCTGATGATCACATGACAGGGAGGAGTGCAGGGAGAGCTGAAAGCCACGGTAAGTGGACCTTTGAGTGCAGGTGGGCAGGGATACGACCCGGTGTGGTTAAACCCTGAACCTGTCAGGTAATACTGCAGTAATACTGTAGTAATACTGCAGTAATACTCTGAATGACTGAGCTCTGATCAGTTATTGATTACAGTTTATAGATCGTCTTCTTCCAGCAGGAGCCTTGATTCAAAAACAACACGTGTGTCTTCACTTCAGTTCAACCTGCTGCTGTTCTCCCCCCTCCTTCTCCTCCTCCTCCTCCTCCTCCTCCCTCCCCCTCCTCCCCCCTCCCTCGTGCAGACACGGGGGGAGGCTCGTGCGTCCTCAGTCGTCACGCCCCTGAGCCACGTGCCTCCTCCACACAGCCGGCTACACAACGAGACACGACACACCTCCCCCCTCCCTCTGCCGCGCACTCACGTTCCCACCATTCATTAACACACACACGCACACACACACACACACACTGTCCTCACAAACACAGACACACAGAGATAACTGGAGCTGTCCATGGTGGTGTGTGTGTGAGAGAGTGTGTGTGTGTGTGTGTGTGTGGGTGTGTGTGTGCGTGCGTGTGGTGGGGTCTGGTTCAGCCCCGTGTCACATGACGAAGCCTGTGACTCTGTGTGCTGATCGTCATGGTAACAGATGAGATGTGGTTGGACCTCCTCAGTGTTCAGGGGCAGGAACCAGGACAATCCCGGCTCCAGAACCAGCCCCAGGTCCAGAACCATCCCCAGGTCCAGAACCAGCACCAGGTCCAGAACCAGCACCGGCTCCAGAACCAGTCCGGTCCACTCCTCTCTCACTTTTTCAGGAACATTTAACATTTCCACCTGATTCTTTGTTCAGTGGAGGAAAAAGAGAGAATCTGATTGGTTCCTGCTGCTGCTCCACATCGTCACACAGGAAGGGGGGGGGGACAGCCAATCAGAGCAGCACATGGCAAAGTAGGCAGGGAGACATGTAAGTCTTTCTCATCATTATTCTGATATCAGTTCTGATGATGATCGGTGATAACTGATCACGGGTCATCATGTGATGAAAACATCATGTATGAACATATCAACATATATGACATGGGGGGGGTTATGCAATGAGCTCAGTCTGAGCAGCAGCCAATCACAGCGCGCTGAGCTCGGTGAAAACAAAGCGCACATGGCTCGGTTCGCGGGTCCATGTGAACCGGCAACGACAACGTGTGGCGCGCGCACACACACACACACACACACACACACGCTGCTCCACCTGACACCCAGCGACCCACCGACCGACCGCTGCCATCATGACCCAGTTCCCCGAAACACAGCCCGGATCACGGTGACGGTCCCCGTGACGCGCCGCGGGCTGCACCGGGTCTGTCCGCGGACCGCAGCCCCGCGACGGCCGACACTTCCACACAAGGCGCGGTCCACCCGGTGACGGTGGCGCGTCAATAAGGCAGTGCGGTCCAGAAAGTCCAGAACCAGAACTTTGAACAGCACCAGTTACTGCAGGAGCGTCAAACCGAGACCAACCGCAGTGAGAACACCGCGCGGCCACCGAGGGACTCACCTGTCCTGCACCTGGTCCACTAAGCGGACTGATGACCTCACACACAGGTCTGCTGCCGTGAACCAGGTTAACCTGCCTGACAGGCTGCGCGCGGCGGACACACCTGTAGCACGGCACGACAGGCGGACATTTCCTCACTAACGCAGACACGAGAGGTCAAAGGTGAAGCTGAGGGACCCTGAACCCCTGTGTGTGTGTGTGTGTGTGTGTGTGTGTGTGTGTGTGTGTGTGTGTGTTCGTCTTTACCTGTGTTGTTGTTGTTGTTGTTGTTGTTGTTGTTGCTGTTGTTTGTGTCCATGGCGGTCGTGGTCATCCTGAGCCCCAGCAGAGTCACGCACGAGAGCTATTTTTAAAATCCCGGAGATGTTCCGCTGCGCCGCGCGCATCACAACCAGGTGAGTGTCGGACAGGAGGAACACTACCGAAGAAGAAGAACAACAAAAAGAAGGAGAAGAAGTGGAGGTGTCTTCACTCCGCTCTGAAGTGAGGTGACGTCTGTCCGCCGCGCGAGGAGCCTGTCATCTGCTGCACGCGCTCCGCTCCCTCGCGCTGTGTGTTTTGTTTTTTTTTCAAACAGAGCGCGCGCCCTGCTGGCTGATGATGATGCGGGGGCTTTCGTGCCCGCACGCGGCAGAAAACGGGACCATGTGACCGCGGGGAGAGCCTCGTGCCCCAGTGACACACTTTCCCGCCCCGCCTCTCTCCCTCCTCCGTGTCGTCGGCGCTGCTTTAAATCCCCCAGCACGTGGAGCTGCCCTGTTCTCAGACAGAGAGGGGCATTATGGGAAGTGTAGGCGGATGGATCCTGCTGTAGTCGTTTGAGACCTCAGTACCTTCCCCTCTCAGGCTGACGTTTTAAAGCTTTATATGTTTATGTTTCTGACTGGCTAGCTCAGATTAGCAAGATAATGTCAGTCACCTCAGGCCTCTGTCTTCATTCACCAGCATGTGAGTCAACCTCATTAGCAATGGACCTCCATATAAATTCATTTAACAAACAGTTCATGAATTTCCTGTGACACCAGAGGACGTTCAGCCAACGAACCAAGTATCTGTACTACCACGATTTACGAAAATATATTTAAAAAACAGACAGAGACAGTTTAAGAGGATGTGAGTAAATTAGTTTTATTAAATTACTTTTAAAATCTGTGTTGTTTGGCTCACGACAAAACACTTAAGTCACAAAAAATATAATATATAAAAAAATATAAAATCTGACCAGTTACCTGATAGTTTTACTCCATACATATAAATATATACATATATAAATATAAATATATATGCGATAATAATATAATAATATTTTCTTCAGTTTCGCTGGACTCGAACCTGAACTGCAGCACTGACTGATGGCGCCCCCTGCTGGTCGGCCGCGCTACAACACTTTACTCCATCAGCTCGTTGGCGCGGACGTCCTATCGCACGCACGCGCACGCACGCACGCACGCCGCTGCAGCTGCAGCAGCAGCAGCAGTTCAGCTTCTGGCCTGCAGGCGGCGCCAGCAGCCGCCATTTTGCCTCAGAGCGGAAGAAGGTAGAGCAGAGGAAAACAATCAACTCCGCTGGAAAAAAAAATCCTCCCAAACGACAGAATCCCCGCCATGGACGTCCCGGGACCGGACAGCGACTGGAGGAGCCCCCAGTTCCGACAGAAGGTCGTCGCTCAGATGTGAGATAATCCGGGTCCGAGCGTCGGGTCGGGTCGCATCACTCTGCCGCTGTTAGCCGCACGAGCTAAGCTAACGTTAGCGCGGCGAGAACGAGCGTCACGTCAGACCGTCATTCACAAAACCGGGGAATTAAGACCGAGACGCGAGGCGGCGTGATTAGCACCGGTCCTCCGCCGGGACCGAGCACCTGTACCGACCGGTCCCGGTCCAGTCTTGAAGTCGGCTCACGTAAAGTGACCGGAACAACGTGTAATCTCACGGTTAGCAGCTGATGCTCATCCGGTGTCCACTTCTCTGACATCCCCGTTAGTTCGGCACCGTGAACAGAACCGAGCGTGGAGTCACATCGTCACCGTAGACACGTGACCACGTCATAGATCCGCTTCCGTTTAAAAAGTAAAAACAGTTTACGTTCACTGGTTCAGCGTGTGCGGCTCCGTCAGGACGAATAAGAGCCCGACGGACCGCCCGGCGGTTCTGTTTGTGATGACGTCAGCCGCGCTCAGATCGGTGGGGTTGAGTCGACGGGTCGGTTCCGTCCACCTGAGCGATGACGAGCGTGTGTTTCCTTCCAGCGAGGAGGCCATGAGGAAGGCGGGAACCCCGCACTCCAAGTCCAGCAACGACATGGAGAACCACGTGTACGTCAAGGCCAAGTCCAGAGTGAGTCCACTGAGCCGTGTGTGTGTGTCCGTGTCCCCTGAGGACGGGCCCACAGTGACCCGTGTGGTTTTGTCCCCTCAGGAGGAGTACTTGTCTCTGGTGGCGCGGCTGATCATCCACTTCAGAGACATCCGTGAGTATTTCCCTCAGAACCCTCAGAACTCGATGCAGAACCGACCCGTGACTAACGACCGGCGTCTCCTCCTTCGCAGACAAGAAGACCATGGGAGGTCCAGGTAGGTGGACCCGGCCCCCGCGTGTCCGTCGGGCCCGTCCCGTCCTCTCCGTCCTGTCGTGACCTGCGCTCTGCATGCGGAGCTGCGTAATGTGGTCTGTCGTCTGCCCTTCTGCTAGATCCCATGAACACCCTGACTAACCTGACCGGGGTCGGAGGGGGCCCGGGCGCCATCGGCATGGGGCCCCGCCCCGCCGGCGCTCCCGTGGGTGGCATGGGCGCCATGGGGCCGATGCAGATAGGCCAGCATGCCATGGCGGGGGTGGCTGGAAACCCACAAGCCCGTGAGTGTGTTTCCTCGGCGTGGTGCGCGTCCGTCTGGCTGCGTCTCGTACTTTCGGCTTCGGCACGTTGTGTGTTCGAGACCCGTCCGAGCTCCTCCCCCCCCCTCGCCGCGCCGCCCCCCGCAGGCCGGCCCGCGCCCTCACCCCCCCCTTCTCGCTCGCCCCGCAGTAGGGGGGCCGGGCCAGATGCCGATGCAGCAGATGGTGCAGGCGGCGCAGCAGCAGCAGCAGCAGCAGCAGCAGCAGCAGTCCATCCAGTTCCAGCAGTTCCAGCAGGCCCAGCAGCAGCAGCAGAACGCCGCCATCCAGCAGCAGTTCCAGGTGCAGCAGCTGAGGCTGCAGCAGCAGCAGCAGCAGCAGCAGCACCACCAGAACCAGCAGCTCCAGCAGCAGCACCAGAACCAGCAGCAGCAGCAGGCCCAGAGCCAGCAGCAGCAGAACCAGGTACGAGAAGAGCCGACGGCGGGGCGGCGTCAACGAGGACTCGGCGCCCGACCGACTCTCTGTCCCCGCAGATGCACCAGACCCGGATCCAGCAGCAGCAGATGGTCCAGCTGCAGCTCCAGCAGCACGCTCAGGCCCAGGCCCAGGCTCAGGCTCAGGCTCAGGCTCAGGCCCAGGCCCAGGCCCAAGCTCAGGCCCAGGCCCAGGCTCAAGCCCAGGCTCAGGCCCAGGCCCAAGCTCAAGCCCAGGCCCAGTCCATCCAGCACATGGTCCAGCAGCAGCAGCAGGTCCAGGCCCAGGGTCAACCTCAGCCGGGTCAGATGCCTCCACACTCCCAGCAGCAGCAGCCGCAGCCCGGCATGGTGCCTCAGTCTCTGGCCGGGCAGATGGCGTCCAATCAGCACGTCCCCCTCAGCTCGCTGAGTCAGCAGCAGCAGCAGCACCAGCTCAAGATCCAAGCCTTCCAGGTGAGACCGGCCTCGCGGCCCGCACGCCCGCGCCGTCCGCACCGGGTCCGCTAAAAGTTCTGTTTGTGTCGAAGCAGGCCCGTGCAGCGCTGCAGCAGCAGCAGCAGGCGCAGCACGCGCAGCAGGCGGCGCAGCAGGCGGCGCAGCAGGCCACGGCGCAGGCGCAGCTCAACGCCGCCGCACCTGGACAGGTGAGGTGACCTTTCTAAATACTCAGAGTCCTTCACGGCAACCGCCGGCGCGTCCGTCCTCTCACCCGTCCCCTTGTGCGTCCCCTGAAGCTGGTTCGTCCCGGGATGCCGCTTCCGAACCGGCTGCCGCGCGCCGCCCTCAACCCCTCCATCCCTCCTCCCAACGCGGCGGCCGCCGCCGCAGCCGCTGCCGCTGCCGCCGCCGCCGCCGCCGCTGCGGCAGGAGGACAACCGATGTCACAGCAGGTATTAGTCCCCGCCCGCCTCTGTCCGTCCTCGTCGTCCTCTGCCTCTCCCTCTCACCTGTCCGTCCGCCTCCGCAGGTGCAGCAGCATTCCATGATGTCGTCGCCCTCACCTGTGCAGGTCCAGACGCCGCAGTCGATGCCCCCCCCTCCTCAGCCGTCCCCCCAGCCCCCGACCTCGCAGCCCAACTCGGCCAGGTAGGACGAGGAGTTCTGGTTCTAACGCGCGTGACCGCGACGCCCGGGTTCTGACCCGCCTCCTCTGTCCAGCTCCGGTCCCACTCCGTCCCCGGGCGGGTTCCAGCCCAGCCCGTCCCCTCAGCCCTCGCAGAGCCCCGCCACCGCCAGAACCCCGCAGAACTACGGCGTCCCCTCTCCCGGACCGCTCAACACTCCAGGTACTCGCGCCCGCTCCCGGATCCTTTCGGTCCCGGTCCGGCGTCTTTCGTCATCGCGCGGTCTCGCCCGCCCGCAGGTAACCCCAGCTCGGTGATGAGTCCGGCCGGGACCGCGTCTCTGGAGGACCAGCAGTACATGGAGAAACTGAAACAGCTGTCCAAGTACATCGAGCCGCTGCGCAGGATGATCAACAAGATCGACAAGAAC
Source organism: Psettodes erumei (assembly GCA_016785225.1). Taxonomy (NCBI): domain Eukaryota; kingdom Metazoa; phylum Chordata; class Actinopteri; order Pleuronectiformes; family Psettodidae; genus Psettodes; species Psettodes erumei. The sequence goes on from JAFBJZ010000883.1 coordinate 124,687, forward strand.
GAAGGTCAGAGCGATCGATCGCCGATCGACGGCGAAGGAACGAACGTTTTATTGATCGTCCTCCGCGTGTGCTCACAGACAGGAAGAAGGACCTGAGCAAGATGAAGAGTCTGCTGAACATCCTGACCGATCCCAACACCAGGTAACGCGCCTCACCTGGGCCCGGACGACCTGCCTGAGCCCAGGTGAGGCGCGTCTGACCGTCCCGCGTCCTCTGACCCGCAGGTGTCCTCTGAGGACGCTGCAGAAATGCGAAATCGCTCTGGAGAAGCTGAAGAACGACATGGCCGTGGTGAGACCGCGTCAAACCGCCGCCCGCGTCCCGTTCGCGTCCGGGTTCTGATTCTGTCTCCCCCCCGTCCGCCTCAGCCGACGCCCCCTCCCCCGCCCGTGGCCACCAAGCAGCAGTACCTGTGCCAGCCGCTGCTGGACGCCGTCATGGCCAACATCCGCTCGCCGGTGTTCAACCACTCCCTGTACCGCACCTTCGCCCCCGCCATGACCGCCATCCACGGCCCCCCCATCACGTAGGTGTCGCGCTCGCGGGTCAGACGCGACGGAGGCGCCCGCCGTGACTCACCCCCCCCTCCCCCTCCCTCAGGGGTCCCAGCGTCGCCGGGCGGAAGAGGAAGCACGAGGACGACGAGCGGCAGACGATCCCCAACATCCTGCAGGGGGAGGTGGCTCGCCTCGACGTCAAGTTCCTGGTCAACCTGGATCCGTCGTTCTGCAGCAACAACGGCACCGTGCACCTGGTCTGCAAACTGGGTGAGCCCCCGGGGCGCCGGGCCGGCCGCCGGTTCCGGTTCCGTCGGGGTTTTTAACGTTTGTCCCGTCCGTCCGCAGACGACAAAAACCTGCCGAGCGTCCCCCCCCTGCAGCTCAGCGTCCCGGCGGACTATCCGGACCAGAGTCCTCACTGGGCCGACGACGGGGACCAGTACGGTGAGACGGCAGGTCTTCATCTCCGCACGTTCCCGCGCTCGCCGTGCGTCCGTTCTCACGGAGACGGTCCCGTCCCTCTGTCCCCCTGTCCCCCCCGTCCTCCAGGTGCCAACAGCTTCCTGCAGACCGTCCACAGGAACATGACGTCCAAGCTGCTGCAGCTGCCGGACAAACACTCGGTGACGGAGCTGCTCAACACCTGGGCCCAGAGCGTCCGCCAGGCCTGTCTGTCTGCGGCCTGAGGCCCCGCCCACCGCCCGCCTGACCCCGCCCACAGTAACGCCACCTCCTACACACACCCACACACAGATTACATGGACACTACAGTCTGATCCCAGACCAGTTTCATATGAGTGACCCATTAGACCAGGACCAGACCATGTGACCTCTGGCAGCCCCGTCCAGAACCTTCAGTCTTATCAGAACTGGACCCAGATCAATCAGAACCTCCTCAACAAACCCCAGAGTCACCCCGAGGACTGAAGGAACCCTCATCAGTCCACAATCAGTCCAGGACCCCGAGACCTCTTCCAGAACTCCCAGGACCTCCGCAGTGAAGAGAACCGGGTTCTCCCACAGGAGAACAGGTCTTCATGGAGAACCTTTAAACCTGGACCTCAGTTCACACCTGCAGAAACTGGTTTCATGATGTCATGAGGTCTGAGGTGTTCATGAATCAGATCCAGCACCGGTCCGGTCCGGTCGTCACGGAGACGGTTTCTAAATATTTACACACGTCGGTTTGGTTCAAACACACAAACAGCTCGTTTATCCTGACTCTGGTTCTGGTCCCTGAACGCACCACGACTTTGTTTGTTCGGTTTGTTTCGTAGAGGAAGATGAAGATGAAGATGATGATGTGGTTTGTACACGCTGTATTTTTTTGCTTTTATAGATGAAAGAGAATAAAAACCAACGACCTTCTGTGATGTCACTTCCTCTTTGAACAGGTGGATGTTCACCTGATTGGTTACCAAACAACAGTTTGTACAAAGTGAAAAAAATATTTTATTATCTTCAGATTAAATGATACAAAAGCAGTGAGGTCACCCCCCCGTCTCATGGTCCGGACTGGATCTCCGGGTCCGGGTCCGGTCCCGGTTCTGGCCGTGTTCAGAAGCTGAGGGAGAACGCTCGGTACGACAGGTTGGTGAAGACGTCGATGTGATCGCTGCTGCCTCCGACCGTCAGAACCTGCACACAGAACGCACGTGAAACCCGGTTCTGCCAAAGACCCGTCTGGCACTGGTCCGGTCCGGTCCGGTCCGGGTCGGGGCCTCACCCGGTGCTCGGTGCTGTTGGTGTTGAGCAGCAGCGTGTTCAGGCTCTGCGGGGAGCAGGGGATCTGAGCCTTCACCTCCCCCCCCAGGAGACAGTGGGACACGAAGGGCCCGTCGCCCACCGCCAGGATCTGGGACGGAGACAGAGACACGCGATCAGCCCGGAGACGTCCCCCCGTCCTCGTTCTCATCTGAGACGTCTTTCTCTCACCATGTCCTGGTGGAAGACGGCCCGTCTCTGGCAGCCCGTCAGCGGGAAGGTGGAGGTGGGAGAGACGGAGCGCAGGTGCCACAGGGACAGGGACGGGCCGCCGCCGCACAGCTGCAGGAGACAGGAGACGCGGTCACGTCCCGGAGACGACGAGGAACGCCGGCGTGTCCCGGCGGCGCTCGAACGCCTCGCGTGTGTGTGTGTGTGTGTGTGTGTTTCCTCACCATCCAGTCGGAGTCTGTGGTCAAACAGCTGATCCACTTCCCGTACTGAGGACGGGCGCAGCTCTGCGGGACGAGACGGGGTCAGTCAGACGTCTCCACCCGTCTCCACCCACCCAGCCCCACCAGAAAGACTCACCTCGTACTTGTAGACCTCGATGCAGTGGACAGACTGACCCGTCCTGCTGTCTGAGGGACAAGAGACAAAACGTCAGGCTCTGCCGCCGCCCGGGACGAGCGGGACGCGTCCTCCGTCACTCACCCCACATCCTCACCGCTCCGTCCTCCCCCCCCGACAGGATCTCCCCCTCCCTCTCCCTCACGCTCACGCAGTGGATGTAGTCCGAGTGTCCCTGCAGGACCGACTGAGGACAGGGACCGGCGTCAACAAACGTGAAGACCGAGGCGTCCCCGGGTCGGACGGAGACGCCTCACCCACCTTGAAGACTCCGTGTTCCAGGTCCAGGATGTGGACGTTGTTGTCTCCTCCGCCGACGACCAGGCTGTTATCCTGAGACACGGAGACGGGACAGGATGAGAACGTGGACGGCCGGACGGGCGACGCGTCTCTGGTCTGGACTCACTCTGGGGTTGACGATCATGGAGTTGATCTCGGGGATCTCCAGACTGGACCTGAGGACGAAGACAGACAGACGGTCAGCGGGGCGGCGCCGGGGGACGGGCGGGGGACGACGTGCGCGACGTGTCTCACTTGTAGTTGGGTCTTTTTGTCCACAGCGGTTTGACGTTCTGAGGGGACAGGACAGAGTCAGATCACGGGTCCGGCCGGATCTCCGGTCCCCGACCCGAACCCGAGCGTCCGTTACCTTCTTGATGAGCTCGGCCCAGCTCCAGGCGCTGATCTCTCCGTTTCCCGCGCTCAGCAGGTGACAGTCCGTGGACAGGAGGGAGAAGACCGGACCTTCGTGAGCTGGGGGAGACCACGACAGACCAGAACCCGTCAAGTCCTTTATTCTGGACTTCATTCACTGAGGAGAGGGCGCCAGGCCCCGGCCTGTCCCCGCTCAGATTCAGAACTCACCCGTGAAGGTCAGGACCGGTTTCTGGCTCAGTCCGGTGGCTTCTGGACTCAGGGCTGCGGACAGGCTGAGGCGGGTCAACACAGACACCGTTAGTTTCACAACACGACACCTGTGGGCGGTTCCGGTTCTGCAGGTTCTGACGCAGCCGCACCTGAACACGGCGATCTCCCCGTAGTTGTTCCCGGCCGCCAGGAAGCGACCGCAGGGGGAGAAACTCTGCGAGAACACGGACATGTGGAGGAGCTGCGGAGGAGAACCGAGTTAATCCCGCAGATTATCACACCGGAGCATTTAATCTGAGTTTAGCGTCGCGTGTTCTCATTAACAACTTTATTTACATACTGTTCCGTTTTTATTTGAATATGAACCAACACCCGAACTAACAAGGAGACTCCCCTCATCGTAAAATTTTATTAAACTTCATTAATCTGTATTAATCCTCTCGGATTAAACACAGAGGAAACGTGTGGTCAGTCAGCGAGCTCAAACACCGACGACGGTTAAACCCGATGCGCGTTAACGTTAGCACACACACACCTCCGACAACAACACAGCGCCAAACCGCGGGCCGGATTACCGTCAGATTACCCGCGCGCTTCGTCATCTCGCGGCAGAACCGACAGTTTACTGAACGCGAGAGCCGTTACCTCGACCGGACCCATTGTGCTGGACCCGAACCCCGACAAACGGCCAAGTTACACGAATCACGATACAAAGAGAGGGGAAACCGGGGAGCCGGGGGCGCGGGGATGTGACGTCACCGCCGGCGCGAGGAGTTCTGGGTCATGTAGTGCAGACGGCTCGATGACGTAACGACTGCGCGGTAAAATGTGTTTATAAACACAAATGAAAAAAGGTTTAAAATATAAAATAATCTTTTCATTTATGAAGACTAATTATTATAGATATATAAATTAATCTATATTATATTATAATTAATCTATAGTATAGATTATCTACATTATAATTAATATATAGTATAAATGATTTATATTATAATTAATCTATATTATATATTATAATTAATATATAGTGTAAATTATCTATATTATAATTAATCTACATTATAGATTAATGGTGCCCAAATTCACAGTTTTCAAAACGTTAAAATAAAAAGTAATTTACTTCCAGATAAATGTAGTAAAGATTGATTTAAAATACAGCAGTACTCAAAACAAGAGTACTGAGTACTTCATATTAAAAAACTTCAGACAAGCCTGATGGATGTTTTTCAAACTTGATGATCTACAACAGAAATAAAGATAAACAACAAACTCAGCTTGACTTATTGGTAAACATTTAAAAAGTGAGGGAATCTAAAACGTCATTTTAATGATAATATAATATAAATACATGTAGTATTTAGTATTTTACATTTTCTGCTCTGCATAACCAAAGAAGCTCCTGTTTTGACACAACATTTACCTCTGCTCACATCAAAACGCAGATCGATATGTTTATTGATTACATGGTGGAGGATGAAGTCTTTAATACTCCTCAGTGTTGGCACAGACAATACTTACTCTGATATTATTATTATTATTATTTCTCCACGTGTTTTTGTACCAAATCCACACACACACACACACACACACACACACACACACACACACACACACACACACACACACACACACACACACACACACACACACACACACACACACACACCATCACTAATCGTCTGATAAAAACGACCTCGGGCCGCCGTCCGCCTGCCCCATTCCAGTCCAGCGGCCGTGGCCCGGTTCGGTTCGGTTCGACTCGGCTCGGCTCGGCCGCGCGACCCGACGCGTTCCTGCCGCGCCGCTGTCATTTCATCCTGCGCATGATGACGCGTTGCCGTGTGCGCTCCGCTCCGGCGCCGCTCGGCTAGCAGCGGCAGCGGCAGGAAGTATGCTGTCGAAGCGGCGGTGGGGAAAGACCCGACAACCAAAAGTGAGCGGCGGAGCAGCGGGGGGAGAAATAACCATGTCTAATCCGTGAAAGTCGCCCGCCCTGCACCTCGGCGCCGTGCATCGTTCACCCCGCGGGCGCAGACGCCAATCGAGGGTAAGTGCGGGACGTGAAAACCGCAGGAAAACGATGTTTTCCGTGCGCGGGGGGCCGCGGTGTGTTTGTCGAGATCTTTGTGTAGCTCCGGGCTAGCCTCGGGATGCTACGGCTAGCCGCAGCCGCTAACCTCCGCGAACTCCCGCGGCGGCCGCGGCGTCCTCCCCGGGCGACCGCGCGCATGAATCCGCGTGGGGATGAAAGCTGCGGGGGCGTTTGACCCGCACGGCTCCGCGGCCGTGATGCCCGTGTGCGCCGTTTGTCATATTGTTGTTCTGAACTTCCGTTTCACCCCCTTTTCTCGTCGCGGGAGGGGAGGGGGGGCTGCTAACTAGCCAGGTGCTAATGCTAACGTTAGCTCGGCCGTGTAATGCACCTTCTTCCACCTCTTGGCCGCAAAATGTCGTTTTACACAAAGTGCCGCCGCGGTGCGGGTCGCTCACGTCGTTATTTCGCACCGGGCCCGCGCTGAGCGGTCCCGGCCCCGGCGCCCGGCCGCAGCGGGGTCGGGGGCAGGGCTGTGTTTGTGGGGGTAAGAAAGAGCGGCTAACCCGTTAGCATTGGGGGGAAAATGGCTCGCTCGCTCGAAAGCCATTTTCCGACGGAGCTGGGGTCTCGGTGAAAGTGGGCTGGGGGCTGGAGGTGTCGTCCCGCCCTGCCGGGGGCACCGCGTCGGGCGTTCGCGGTGGGGAAAACACGTTTGTACACGGTTAACCCCGCAGCCCTCCTCTGTTTTGATGCCCGGGCCGGGCTCGGGCGTCGCTCCCCGGGATAAATCGGGGAGTCGGCCGCAGGAAATGTCGGCCGCGCGTCGGCGGCGGAGATGCCCCGCTTTGTCCCGAGCGGTGCGGGATGTGGCTGAACCCGACCGACAGGAGACGGGCCAAGGTCAGGGGGCCCCGCCGAGCCCGCACCGCCCCCCTCCCCCGGTCAAACCCGCCTCTGGTCGCCCGGACCAGGTTTTAGCTTTTTAATTTTTTTATTTTTTTTAAAAATGGAGGGAAATATGGAGGATGTCCCGGGTCTCACTGTGAACGGACCCGGACCGGTTCTGCTCCCGGTGGGGGGAGGGGGTGTTTGAATCCAGGCTACCTGAAGTCGGGGGTGGGGGGGGGGGGGTGTAATGATGAGCCCGGGTCGGTTTGTTTACATGATCCGGACTCGGGAGGACTGTGATTGGCTGCCGGTGAGAGGCTGGTTCCGGCTCTGTGGAGGAGACGGTTCCGATCCACATCAGGCTCAGAACCCGTGAGGGTCCAGCTGAGGTCCAGGTCAAAATAAAGTTAAAAAGACGGAAACTGCCTTTTCATTATTGATCCTCCTGCTCAGTGACGTCTGTTTCCGATATGTTTGAAGTTTAATATTTTAATTGATCAGTCACTGAAGCCGTGCGTATATGTATGTATGTATGTATGTATGTATGTATGTATAAATTTACAGCATCCTGTATAACGTCACACAGGATTATATAACTTCATAATATTCTGTATAATAACCAGTCAGTTTCACACAGTGATCAGACTAATTCAGTGTGTTGACCGTCAGGTGTGCTGGCACTGGTCTGAGGGACCTGGTCCTGGGGGGGGGGGTCTGTGTGTGTGTGTGTGTGTGTCAGAGCAGATTAATACGGCGGCCTGGTGTAATCTGTTACAGATTACAGATTAACCTGTTAAAACTGTCACAGGCATCGACTCACTTTAATCACTCTGCTCCTTAAGGAACTATTGATCTGATTACTGACCTGTGTGTGTGTGTGTGTGTGTGTGTGTGTGTGTGTGTGTGCGTGTGTGTGCGTGTATTTGCTGTTGGTCCAACACGTTTGATTGAGAAAATAAGGGTCAATTTAATCAATGACGATAATGATTATTGGTTGCGTGCTGTTGAACAGCCGCCTGACTCCCTCTCTTATCACACACACTCGTCTCTCATGCGTCTTCCTTCAAATCGGCCTCGCACCATCAGTCCTTTAAAATACACTCAGACCCCAGTGCATTCTGGGTACAAGCCCAGTCAGAACGCTCGGGCAGTGAGAGTAACCCGAACCCGACTCTTTGGCACTGGTTCTCCTGTCAACGTGCTCGTTCCCCAGTAACAGAGTGGATACTGGTCCTGGTTGGGGGGGTTGTTGATCCTGCTGTGGTGGATCCACTGAGCTTCGGCCTCTTTACACTGTAAACAAAGGCGTGTCCTGCTGAAAGCAGAGTGCTGTCAGGTGCAGCCGACGACTCGGTGAAATCATCTGTGTCATCATTTGTTCAGTAATAAAGTCTCGATCAAAGCGAATCCATAAATCGTGATTTGATGCTAAAACGGTGACGTACGTTGCTCCTGGAGTAACCCTCGTCTTTCTTCTCGTCTCCGCAGTGGTACCTCATTGGCTGGTGTGACCCCCGCAGGCCCGCCACCTCCCAGGGTGGGCCCGGATTGGCTGGACTCACGCTCGGGGAGGATATGGCCACCACCTCTGCCCTCAGCTGAAGAGCTAAGCCCCACCTCCCCCACATCACTGTTCATTGCTTTGTTGTGAACCGTGATTCTCTCCCACCAGTTTGCTTTAGAGTACTATGGCAATGCATGATATGAGTCGTGCCAAGGGTTTCCCCTGTAAAGAGTGTGATATGGTTTGCCCGAGTACTCCAAGTCTTCTAGAGCATATGAAAGCACATTATCAGCAAGAGGAGAGCGGACGTTTCGAGTGTGAACAGTGTGGCCGCATTTACAAGCACGCAGCTAGTCTCGCCAACCATAAAAAGTCTCACGAAGTGGGTTCGTTCCAGTGTCCCGTTTGTACCCGCACGCTGCCCAACGCGGTAGCTTTGAAGAACCACCTTCGTATCCATACATTGTCCCCCAGTAGTGCACACGCAGAAGAAGAGAGCGAAGAGGTACCCGAAGAGGCGGGCCACGACGAGAGGGACTACGGTCTCGCCCAGGACCTCTCTGACGGGTTTGGGCGCTCTCATTTGAATAATAGTGGTATGGGACATAGTGTCCTACAAAGCCACGTGACAGACGACAACGGAAAAAAAGGCTCCCCTGAATCCGACGACGCTTGGGACAGACCGTTCAAGTGCGATCAGTGTGACAGAACTTACCGGCATCACGGTAGTCTGGTGAACCACAAGAAGTGTCACCAACAAGGAACTTTTAAGTGCTCTGTTTGTTTCAAACAATTCAGCAACCTGGCTGCCCTAAACAGCCACGAGAGAACTCACTCGAAGTTCAAGACCCCCGGGGCATCCATGGTGAGCAGCAGCAGTAGCAGCAGCAGCCTCCACGACTCGGAGCGCAACAGCGGCACTCAGTCGTCCCAGAGCGACGACACGGCCTCCTGCTTCTGCCACCTGTGCCAGATAGCGCTGCCGAATAAGGCGGACTTCCAGGAGCACATCCTGCTGCACAACACAGCCTCGCCAGCACTCGGCCTGCCCCGCAGTTTCCCAGGCATCATGCCTCACAATCTGAGTGCGGTTCGGTCCCCGGCGTACACGCCGGCCCTCGGGGACCCTTTGCCCCTACCGCCCCTGCCCAGTGAGAAAAGAGGTCCCTATGATCCCATAATGGGCCCCCCAGTCAACAATCCCATCTACACATGTGCATATTGTGGCGCAGGACACCCAGATCTGGAGACCTTGAAAGTCCACTATCTAACCCACGATCCCCACCCTGCTTCCCATGGCCAGGACAGCTCCATCCTCAACTCAGACGCACTAAGTTCTGGATCACAAGGCTCGGTGTCTTCTCCCTCTGGAGGCCGCGTACCCCAGGCCAGTTCTCCAGATGATGGAGAACGGCGCTTTAAGTGTGGGGAGTGTGGCAAAAGCTACAGGCATGCAGGAAGTCTGGTCAATCACAAACGCTGCCATCAGACAGGCCACTACCAGTGCACCATCTGCTGTAAACAGTACCCTCACCTGGCAGCACTACACAGCCACCTACGAAGTCACAAAGGACGCCCCTCCAACCAGTCCATTAATAATGACAGCAATGACTGGCTTTCTCCGGAGCCGCTAACTCTGGACTCCCAGCAGAGTTATGTCCAGGAAGGCAGTGGTGCCACCACTCCGATCTCACTGCCAGGGAATCTTGGTGACGCTGCCCACTTCGTACCAGATGGTGGCCACAGCAGCGGGTTGGACTCACTGGAGTTCCACGATCGCTTCGATGGCAGCTCACTTTCCCAGAGCAGCTCTGCTCACCGCCAGGCTGACAGACACGTCTGTGCCGACTGCGGAGAGATGTATGGAGATGTATCTGGCATCAAGTCACACATGTGTCCCCGCCATGGCCAGCAGCAGCCCCAGCAGCAGGCCAACATGTCCAATGGTTTTATGGGGAACATGAACTACCACGGCTCCAGTGGAACCTCACTGCCTGCTGGAAGCTCCAGCGGCCTGAAAGAAGGCAGCAGCCAACGGCAGTACTCCCAGAGTGGAGGCAAGCGAATGGGGAGTAATGACAAGGATGACGAGGATGACGGTGAAGTGTATCAGTGCTCGGTGTGCGGCAACCACTATGCCAGCCTCAGGGCTCTCAGGAGCCACCTGCGCAGCCATGCCAATAACCCAACAGGTCCAGGACCATCCAACCTGGAGACGGATTGGAGAATGATCTGCTCCACCTGTGGTCAAAGCTTCTCCCGGAAGCAGGACCTCCTTAATCATCAGTTAGTCCATGGCCCCCAAAGGCCAGATGGTCAGCAACAGGGTATTGGAGGCAGTTCAGCTAATGGCAATGATAAGATGGATGGACGCAACCACATTTGTGTTGACTGTGGCATGTTTTTTGCTGACCGCCACCATCTCATCACCCACCTGTGTCCCGGTAAGAATCGGGGCAGCTCAATGAGCAAACAGGGCTTGAATGGAGCCAAAGGGATGTCTGGAGGAGATGGCGTCGGCGGTGGGGTTGCTGGAGGGAGCCGCGATGTTGGTGGTGATGGAAGAAGGCCAATGGTTGACCAAAGTGACAAGCCCCACAAGTGCGACCAATGTGGACGAGGATACAGACACCCATGCTCGCTCCTCAACCATAAGAAGTCCCATAAGACTGGAGTTTTCCGCTGTTTGGTGTGCCAGAAGCGCTACTACAACCTGCTGGCTCTCAAGAATCACCAAAGGACCCACTTTGACCTGAAGAGGTAGGTCCCTGATTCTCTCCAATGTCTTATTATATTTGGTAGAGGCCATGCGGAGGCAATGCAATTGCAATTAAGGAGTATTTAAGGAAATGTTGGGAGAGGAAGGATGGAATTTTTAGTCCTTTTAATGTTTCAGTTGTGTCTGTGTAAGTAAGCACTTGATTTGTGATTTGATCATGGTTTATTAAAGACTGTTTGGAAGGGTAGACATTGACTGATTTATTACCTCAAGGAATCCAGCTGTCACCAAACTCTTGCACTTAACTTGAACATAGCAACACTGTACTCAGTCTGTCAACTTTGTGGGTCATACGGCATAAAATAACAGCCTCTGCAAAGGTTAGCTACCATTGCTGCCCTGATATTGGTTGAAGTGTATTTGTGAGATTCTGTTGTGTGTTCTTCATCTCTGCCCTTTCCTGACGCAGGCACAAGTGTGAAGAATGTGGCAAGGCCTTCAAGATCCAAAAGCAGCTGATTAACCACCTCCGTCTCCACGAGGAACATCGAGCCAAAGGTCTTGTTCGGACGGGCCCAAACGGTTCCCGATTTCAGCAGCCTGGCCCATCTCAAATGCAGACTATGAGAGGAGAGTCATCAAAGGGCCAGTTAATGGGTGTCAAATACAGCCATCAAGGGTTCAAAAAGCCCTACTCTTCAGCCGGAACTTCCAGGCCTCAGAAGTTTGACCCAGCTGAAAGCGGGCGACGGCCTTTTGCCTGTGAAGAATGTGGAAAGACATACCGGCATGCAGGCAGCTTAGCCAATCACAAGAACCTTCACAAAATTGGGGAGTACCACTGCAATGTTTGCAACTCCACATACCCCAACAGGCTGGCAATGAAAAACCACCTACGTCTCCACTTCGCCCAGAAGAAGCACAACTGCCAAGAGTGTGGCAAGGGTTTCCGCACTCAGAGACAGCTAGCTACCCACACTACAGCTGGCCTTTGTAAAGGCCCACAGGGCCCCGGCGCCCAGATGGATTTTGAGTGTGATGGCTGCTGTGAAGGCTTTGCCACAGCTGATGAGCTTGCAGCCCACGACTGCCCGGCCCAGCACCTGCCTTCATCCTCCTCCACCAGCAGCTCCACCAACATCAGCATGGAGAGAAGCTCCGTGGACCTGGACTCTGATGAGAGACCCTATGCCTGCGACCTGTGCAGCTGCGCCTACAAACATGCAAGCTCCTTGCTGAACCACAAGCACACCCACAAGACGGGCAACTTCCGCTGCAACTTCTGCGACAAGCCCTATACCAACTACATGGCGCTACGCAACCACATGCGCATCCACACGCAGCGGAAGAAGCACATCTGCCACACATGTGGGAAAGCCTTCCGGCTGGCCAGGTTTCTCCGCAACCACCAGAAGGTCCACGAGGAGGGTGCTACCCCCTTTGGCTGCCCCACCTGTGGGAAGAGTTTCCAGGGGAGATCTGGTCTGGCCAGGCACCGCTGCGGGGACAACCAGGTAGGCATGGAAGTCAGGAGGAAGGCCACTGCATCCACGGGAGAGGGCGAAGAGTGTCGGTACACGTGAGTTCTCGTCAGTTGTTTGTGATTCTTCGAAGTTGAAAAAATAGTGAAGATAAATTTAGGTCTCTACATGTCTATTACAGGTATATGATCTCCAATCCGGCTTCCTTGGGACCATACGCGTGCCGGAATTCGGATTTTTCTGAAGTTTGGACAAATTGAATTAGTGGAGAGACCAGATAAGTCAACCCTGTTTGCTTCCAGTTAGCATATTACACACTTAAGTTTTTAGGCTATCTATAATCAAACATTTGATGTTTAGATGTACTTTTGATGCTTTGTTTTCTTAGCACATATTGTCACAGATTTGATTTAAGTAGTATTTGTGTGTAGCATATTAGCAAAATTAAAAGTATTGATGTTGTGTGTTCCTTCTTATGATTTTGACTGCAGTCCCCTGATTTGTTTGTTTTCTTCAGGTAGTATCATGATACTGGCCAGTTATTGGAATAGAAACTGCAGTTATGTGATTGGCCTCTTGCATTTTGATGTCTTGGCAAACTGAAATCACAGGGAAGAGTAGGAAGTATTTGGAGCTAGCTGCACTGCACGTCTCGAGGCTACGACTTGTTTCAGGTTAAGGATTCTTTGCAACAGCACAGTAGCTGCAACGGCTACAGTCTGACATGGTGGAGGTCCTCTGGGCTTGTTTGATTGATTTTCATCCCATTCAGAATCTAGTAATCACCCAAATGAAGGCCGTGGCAACGTCTTTGAAATAGTTCTGAGATGTGAAAGAAGCTGTTTGAAGCTTGTGTCCGCTTGTGCAGTGCAGGGAGCAGCAGATACCTCCCAGTTCCCTACATGAATCCCAGGTGTTTCTCCATGTCCTCCCCTTCCTCACCTACCCGGCAGTCCTCTCCCTTATAAACTGTGTTGCAGTCATAACTTTAGATGGTAAACCACTTTGTAGTAGTCTTCTCTGAAAGCTTTAAGCCGGATTTCAGATCATATACCTGTATGTGCATCATTGTGCAATATTTAGATGATAAGTAGTTAAAATATTGCAGTAATTTTACATAAAGTGGTAACCAGTAACTTCAGAATAACTAGAATGGTGAAAACAAACTACCATCTTCCGTTACTAATCTCCCTTTTTCTTTCCTTGTGTCCTCCTCTCGTTCCCTCCGTCCTTGCTCTTGTTTTTCCCTTTGTCTCTGCACAGATGTGATCAGTGTGGCCGCTCCTACCGCCATGCCAGCTCCCTCCTCAACCACAAGAACACCCACACTGTCGGCATCTACCACTGCGCCGTATGTCTCAAGACCTACTCAAACCTGCTTGCCCTGAAGAACCACCGCCGTATCCACTCAGAGACACGGCGCCACCGTTGCCACGACTGCGGCAAGGCCTTCCGTGTTTCCTCGCAGCTCTACAACCACCGACGAGTTCACCAGAAGCAGCGGGAGCTGACCTGCCGGTCCTGCCAACGAGCCTTTCCTACGCAAGCCAGCTTCAGGCTCCACATGGAGATCACCCACGGCCAGGCGCCGCAGCCCCGCCAGCCCAGACCCCAGCAGCCCCGACCAGGAGGCTCCCAGGAGCTGGGCTGGGGGTCAGGCCTGGACCTCACCTTGATGCAAGAGCAAGGACTCAACCCCAGCAGCATGGCCAAAGCCCGTGGCCGCGCGGGCCACAGTGAGGTCATTAAATCCCACGTCTGCGACCAGTGTGGACGGTCTTACCGACACGCCAGCTCCCTGCTCAACCACAAGAACAGTCACAAGACCGGGACCTACTTCTGCAACTCCTGCCAGAAGGAGTTCCCCAACCTGATGTCCCTGAAGAACCACCGCCGGATCCACACCGAGCCCAAGCGCTACCAGTGCCCCGACTGCGGGAAGTCCTTCCGGGTGTCCACACAACTCATCTGCCACCGCCGCATCCACACCAAGGAGAAGCCGTTCTCCTGCCAGCAGTGCGACAAACGCTTCTCCTCCAAGTCCAACCTGAGGCACCACATGAAAGTGCACTGGAGCGGCTCAACGGCGCCCCCTTCCGCGGCCATGGGTGCGCCCAACTTCCTGGGTATGCCCGGCGGACCCTTCATATAGGTTAAGGGATGGGGGTGGATGGGTGGGGGTTGGCAGGGCAGGGGGGGCAGTCACATGCCAAGGTTTCTGGAGGTGCCAAAACGTAGCTCTTCCTCCTGCTTACCCTCCTCTTCTTCATTTCCCATGTGTGTCTGTCGTGTGTGTGTGAAGGACAGGGTGCGTAGACTCGGTCCAGGTCCTGCATGACATGAAAACACACTGATAGCAGGAGGGAGGACACAAAACAGACGCTGCACACACAGAGAACTGAAAACAGTGGACGTGCACAGCCGCCCTGCCGCTCACACCTCTTTCCGAAACCTTTCTCGCGCCCAGGCTTCCTTCAGACGTTCCCACGAGGGTCCGGTTGTCGGAACTGTCCCGCACAGACTGACTGACAGGCAGACAGACATGGACTGTAGACAGACATGATGCATGGACTTCACTGCACCTGCCTTACTCCCTGCTGCATGTTGCTCAGGCCCTTGAACCTTTCTCACTCTGGGACTTTGATGAGAAACGGGGCGACCGCTGAGACCGAGCCGGACCAGACTGTTTGTTCACAGACTGGCTCGTAAAGACTGACGGATCCCGTGATAGTGACTTCGTGACAGACTGACTGTCGGGGCTGCGAGGAAGTCGGATGCTTGAGTCACGAGTTGTCTCGTCCGTTTCAATCCTGGGAGCCGAATCGTGTTGCAGTTGTTCCCTCCGTGATAAAGTTTGTAGGGAGGTTTGTCTCGATGAAATCTCCTCCGTGGCCTTTGTCACGATGTTTTTAAACCATATTCAAAGGTCAACAAAGTCCAAACTGTTTCATTCAAGTGACCAACGTGTCGGTGCAGTGGAGGTGCCGGTAAAGAGGGGTCTGGTTTCTTTGTCCTTTGTACGTTTGACAGGTGATAGCAAAGACTTTTGGGAGTTTTTAGCGCTGAAGACAAGATGCTTTGGTCTCTGAGGGTCTGGTTTAAGAGTGTTTGTGTGTGTGCGCTCACCAACATGGGCTTCATGTTCCAGCTTCCCCATCAGACCGCCGAGCCCGACACCTCGTTCTCACATACGGACTCGACACCGGGAACGTCTGCACCCAAGTCTGTTTTCAAAGTTGTCACCGAGCCGATGTACAATAAAGTTTTCAGCTCAAACTTGTGTTAAGGAGCGACATCGTCGACTGGATGATCAGGTTCTCAAGAGGTCGGGTACACATTAAACAACTTGTTTTACCGGAATTTCAACGATGGGTCTTTGTAGGGTCTTTAAGGTTCTTTAAGATTTGCATCTCAACGGTTGTTCACTTATTCCACTGGACAGAGTCAGAGTCATGTCCCTTTGGAAACGGTTTAATAAAGGTGGTGTCAGACCAGATCTGCATTCAACTAACCCCCGACTCCCTGGCTGATCGGTCCGAAACGAAGGAACCTTTGGATTTCAAGAGGTCACTGAAGAGACGACCGCCCGTCGCCCGAATGTTGAAGTAAACTCTGCCCTTCACGTGCATCAGCAGGTTTTAATGGAGAGTCAAGTCCACGATTGTTTCACCAGAAACAAAACCAGCACCCTTAGCTTTACCCCACCACCACCACCACCACCACCCTCACCCCCCAGGGTGGCGAAGCTGTCGGAGACTCGGCTCTCCTCGGTCCAGGAACAGGACCCTGACTCGTCTTCGGTTTTTGAATCCCTATGTGAGAACGAGTGTTGTCCCGTCAGGCCCCGGACTCTGACTGGTTCCTGTACGACTCTGAGCGGGCCCCGGGACGCCCCGCCCCTCCCCCCCATACAGAAAGGTGTATATTGTTCTGTTTGACCTGTATCGTACTCGTATCTACAGTACCTCTTTTATAAGAAGGAGAAAAGACGACAGATCCTTGTAGTAATGCATTTATTTATATTATTATGATTATTATTAACACTTGTAATGGACGGCACTAGTCTTTAGGATGTGTGAGTTTAGAGCTTTGTTGATGTAAAACACCCCCACCCCCGGACCCCGTATTGGACTCTGGGCTCCACCGAGACTCTTAACGCGTGAAGGTTTAAGGAACTGGAGCTCCGCCATGGAAAGTTTTGCCTTTTACCATGTGATGTTGTGATGGTTGTTCTCAGTCAAACCTTCCCATCATCCCTCTCTTCCATATTTATCTCTTCGCCGAGTTTGACTGAACCCCCCACCCCCCGGGATGACGCTCTTCGTTGGGAGGGCTCGTCCGGCCCCAATCATCCGAACCTTTTTTATGTTACACTTTTATGGTAACCTCTTGTATTTATTGGTGTTTTTTCCCTCCTCCTCTTTATTTAATTGCGTTCTTTGACTGTTGGAAACCTCCGTACGTGTGCGTGAAACACAGTTTGTCGGCGTTTTTCAGGAGCACTGGTGCTAGTTTTAAAAAAAAAAGAAAGAGGAAAAAAAAAGATAAAAAGTCAAAGCCGTGCAGTGACCGTCAAGTGCTGTAGGAGTCCGTGATCTTGATCTAGAACACAGAAATAATAACTGTACATTCTCTATTTTTACTTTCACCATGTCGGGTTTATTTTTATTTTATTTTTATTTTTTTGGAGTGGACACTTTCCCACCTGCATTTCAAGTAGTTTTTAGAGAAGAAGAAGAAAACAGTTTGGTTTGGAACAACTATAACCTTTTTGTTTTAAGTTCTAACATTTTCTTTCCATGCATATATATGTAATGCTTACTATACACTTTTATAAACTATGTTTTGATAATTCATTTCTTAACAGAAGAACTTGTCCATATACTTATAACCCTTACTGCTGAGTACTGAAAATAAATAGCTGAAAAAAAACAACCCACAGTGGAGGTCGGTGTTTTCAATCGAGCTTCGGTGTGCGCCGCTCACTTTATTAGGGACACCTGTCCACGTAATGCAGCCGAACGCAGTGTTGATGGTTCGTCTGAGACGCTCGGTTCAAGGATCAAGGAAACAATCAATATAATTGTCAGTTTATTGATGTGTTGCACCGACAGCTGTCGTGAACACATGTTCAGGTGATTCAGACTAAATAACACCTGTGTTGGTTACAGGTCATTGGTTCCGTGGAGGAACGTTGAGATGTTCTCACAGGTGTACCTAATAAAGTGACAACTGGCAGTTAATCGAACCGTATGACAAGTGTTATATTTAAACCGAGGATGAATCAATAAAACTGATTGATTGGCGATTTTTACGATGACATCACGATGCGGTTTATAACCTGTGGAAACACCTGAACTCACCTGGTCACATTGGAAATTAATTGAAATGCGTTGATTGGAAAGTAATCAATAATGTGAAACCTCATTAACAAAAGTGTTCAGCCTTCAGGCTCAGAGGCAGCAGGTCCGATTTGACCTGGATCA
The DNA here is from genome assembly GCA_016785225.1 of Psettodes erumei. Taxonomy (NCBI): domain Eukaryota; kingdom Metazoa; phylum Chordata; class Actinopteri; order Pleuronectiformes; family Psettodidae; genus Psettodes; species Psettodes erumei. The sequence continues at coordinate 142,505 of JAFBJZ010000883.1, forward strand.
GTCTGGTTCCTTTCAGACTGGTCTCTCTCCAGGTGGACCCAGGGGTTCAGGTCTGGTCTGTGGCTAGGCCCCCCGGTCTACACAATGATGTGAGGGGCTCGGACTACTTCCTGAAGCCTGTGTGTGTCGATGTTCATGGTGGCAGAGCGTGACTTGGACAGACGGGTGGTTTTCATCTCTCTGGTCTGAGACGTAGCGAGCTGCCCTCAGCTGTTGCCATGGCAACGACACCTGCACAAGACTAGAAACGAGGCAAATGTGGACCTGAAATGCGCCAAACTGTCCAGGTGAATGTTCAGGGTTTGGCAGGTAATAAATGTATATCCATCATTGATTATTGATTTTGATTGATGATATTTTTTTACTTTGTTAAATGTGGTAATGTGGTAATTTGATTCATCCTGAAAAACCAGGGGCCGCAGACAGGGAGTGATGCCAGAGTCTGGGTTTTGAGTTGATGATGATGTTTTCTCTGGGTACAAACTGCGACCGCAGCACAAGTTTAAATAAAATTTCAAAACCACAGAGCAACTTTCAGAAGACACCCACGATGATCAGGAGTGGAGCGTTTGGTCGGGACTATTTTCAGCGGCGGATGTATCCGGCTCTGGTGCTGTAGTGAGTGTCTGGGCTGAACCCTGACACAAATCAATCTGAGCGCTGATGGATTATTGGAGAATGATCATAGGTGCCCTATGAAGCCTCCTCAGATCTTTCCGTTGTTCAGGGTTCAGTTCCTCTCTGTGCTGATTTCCTGGTTGAACCAGAGTCGGTCTAAACTAACCCCCCCATCTGTCTCCTCTCAGATTTTAGTCCGGCGACCTCGTCCGACAGCCCCAGGAGCTTCGTCTGCGGCCAGTGTGGACGCTCTTACCGCCACGCCAGCTCCCTGCTCAACCACAAGAACAGCCACAAGACCGGGGCTTACTTCTGCAACTCCTGCCAGAAGGAGTTCCCCAACCTGATGTCCCTGAAGAACCATCGCCGGATCCACACTGAGCCCAAACGCTACCGGTGCCCCGACTGCGGGAAGTCCTTCCGGGTGTCTACGGCACTGGTCTGCCACCGCCGCATCCACACCAAGGAGAAGCCGTTCTCCTGCCAGCAGTGCGACAAACGCTTCTCGTCCCGGTCTAACCTGAGGCACCACATGAAGGTGCACTGGAGAGGGGCACCGTCAGCCTTCCTCACCGTCCCCTCCAGACCTTTCTAGACCTCACTGTCTTCTCAGGACTGTTTCAGGACCTGGAGTTGTCCTGAGACAGTCTTGACAAGCAGGACCAGGAGGTTTAAGCCTGATAGGCAGCTGAGGACCTGAAAATGAACCACAGCTGAATCATTGGTGTTGACTTTGGGCTCTCCTCTTCACCCGGTTTGGTTCTTCACCTCCGTTCTGCTCAAACGCAGCAACTTCTTCAAACTTTTCTCCTCGAACCACCTGAAAACTAAACATCTCCTTACTCAACATCTGCGTTATGAAGCGGATCATTTGTGACATGGACACCGTGTTTTCATTGACGATATGTTGGAGACACTTTGGACGCTTCTGTTTCCATGGCGATGTTGTTTTTGTTGGGTTGTATTTTCAGACTCCTTGGAGACACGGGTGGATTATGGGTCTTGTATTCTTTGCATAGGTCCTCTCCTGTAATTATTAATTTCAGACTTGAATGAAAACTGCCCCCGCAATCTCTGAACACTGATCATGTAGGTGTAAACTCCTCATCTTCCTCACCTGGTGTGGAACCTTCTAAAGCACGTCCACCTTTTCCTGTAGGACATCAAGGTGGACCGACACCACGCTGGGACATTTATGGACGGTCAGAACGAGAGCTGTGGTTTCACAGGGTTCGGGTTTCAGCAGATTGACTAATTTTCTGTTGCTCTTTCGGGCTCCAACGTCAGAACATCAACTGTGGAGGCCTGGTTCTGCCAACCGGTGGAAGAAATGTCATGAATTCATTGTGGATTTCTGTCAGGGACAAAACTGATGATGGGGAGCCATGTAGCTTTGTCCCTGAAGGAACTCTAACAGACTTTGGACCACGTCAGTGATTTAATCTTGGTTCTTCTTCATCACTTTATATCTGTGTAATCTTCTGTGGGCACCTGTATGTTCTGTGCCTGATAGCTCCAAGTAGAGATAGTTAGAAAGGTTGTGGTACAAACTAACGGGAAGTAGAAATAACGATGAGATGATTGTGCGTCCTCTTCGTTCACTTGATCACAATCTGCACAAACACCGACGCAGTCGGGTGTTTGCTCCACTTTGAAGAACAACTGCAGCCGCTGTGATGACCATTTTGTATCCCTTCCTCAAACCTGAGTTTCAGCAGCTCGATGCCGTCCCCGAGGGAATAACAGATACTTTATTTTGCGATCATGAGAGTAATTAAAGGAAAAGTGTAAGCTCCTGATCTTGTAATTCTGACGTTTGAAGTCACACACAAATCCACTGTTGTTGACTTGTTTTGCTTTTCGGTGAACACACTCCTGACACCTGAGGCTTTCTGACGTGTCACTAAGTAAAATGTTGTTTTGCCTTCATGTTGTGAGAGCGGTGACACAAAACTCAAGTGAAAATTTGCTCCAATTGATAAGGTTGGTCAGAATAATCCGCTGCTCTGCTTCGGTTGGGGATACAAAATGGTGCAGTGGAAAGCGACTTGTAGAACCGTAGCTGTAGACCGTTGGTGCCGTTTGGTGAGATGATGTATCGTCTGTTTGACCTTTCGTATGCAAACAGAAAATGTAGAAGCTTTCGTTTCTGTCTAAATGGATGTTGGCGATTTCTTGACGAAGCGGTTGTTGTTTAGCGATGGTTGAAAATGCCACTGAAAGACATTATAGTTGAATTGTCCAACACGATTGAACGTGAATTACCGACTGCAGCAGTAAATGTGAAATAATCCGCCGCTGAAAATAGTCCCTGATGCTTCATTGCATCTGCAGCGAGCAGCTGTTTTGGTCAATGACTAAACTGCATAAGCAACATTTACGTTTTCAGTAGGAACCAATGTGTTCGGAGCCGAGAGCCACGTTTGGAGGGGGGACGTCCGAGCGAGACGGACAAACGCACCGGAAACACCAGACCCACCTGTCCACACCTGAGTTCACGCACCTGCAGGGTCCCGGTGATCAGGTGAGAGCGGGGGAACCTGCGCTCAGGTGACGGCTCTGCGCTCCGGGGTTTTGTTGTGACGTTTGTGCGTTTCACCGTTGACGAGACGAAGCCGCTTCAGCTTCTGTCTCCGCTTCAGCTTCGCTGTGTCCTGTGCTTTTATAAATAAATCCTGTTTCTACGTCGCCTCCTGCTGCACGTGTGGAAATTAACTCGTCTTAACTCGTCTTAACTCGTGTTGTTATCCCGTCAGACCCCCACACACACACACACACACACACAATTAAAGGACACCAAAGCAATAACGATCCCGTCAGCCATCCAGAGTACACTGAACAATCCTTTTCTTTATTCGTTTTTTGTTATCATTTCAATATGTCTGTCAGGGTTTGTTTTTTTAAGTTTTTATTTTAAATTAAAATTTTGACACACTTATAAAAGACAGCATCTGCATAGAGTTGTCATCTTAAAGATCCATGAAGAGAGAGAGAGAGAGAGAGGGGGGAGGAGGAGAGAGAGAGCAAGAGAGAGGACGGGGGGGGCTGTAGTGGGGGGGGGGGCAAATGGGTAAAGAAGGGGGGGGGGGAATACTGGCACGTCACATGAACTAAACAGAACAGCCAACAGCAGTACGAGAGAGGGGGGGGCGGGGTTGCAGGAGAGGTGGGGAGGGGGGGTTGTTTTTTCTGGGGGGGGGGACAGATCGCTTTTACATTACGCTACGCACACATACACACACACAAAAAAAACGGGACACAAGTTGCATTTCCGGTCAAAGTTGCGTCTAAATAGCGATGGCCCTGTCCTCTTTTCGCTTCGGCGTGGTTTTTTTTTTTAACTTTGGAAATTGTTTTTTTGAACCTCGCGTCTCCATCTCCCGCCTGCCGCCCCCCCTCCCCGATCTTTATTCACCCGTCTTCCCTAAAACCGGAGCGGTTCGGTCGATGTGTGATTTTGTGGGAGTTCCTGCAGGAGGTCTGGGTCGCTGGTTGGGCCTGAACACCTCTGAATGATAAAGAAAGCCCTTGTTTCTCTGTATATTGCACGTTTTGTTGCGGTAGGCCTGTGCGAGGCTGCAGACCGGACCCGAGACTGGGTGGCGAACTCTGGGAGGACCGTGTTCCTCAAACCCATCGAAGCTGGACTAAATAAAAATCGTCGTCGTATGCCGGACCAGGTGAAAACTGGGACATCGTTCTGAAATCCAAATTTCTGTTTGAGCGATCTGTTGTGCTTCAATGCTTTTGAGAAACTGAAACCAAGACCTCCTCCAGGAACCTGGCGAGAAAACGGCCACGTAGAAGGAAGACTGTGGCACTTTGAGGTATGTCAGGGTGGACGTGATTTTAAAACCGATCTGTGTCCTGTTTTCCAAAATGCCGATGATCCGTAGTCCATAGAAACTCAGGGGGACTAGGGTTCAGACACTTTAGGGAACCAGGACTCAGACTGCTGATCCTGCGTTTTTTCAGACGAAGATGGAGACGTCGTACAACAACTCAAGAAAAGGAGCTTGACCCTCTAATCTTGACATCGGGACCATTTCGCTGCAGCGAATTGGGCTTGATGGGTGAACGCAGCCGAGCTGGTTGATTCTGGTGGGTTTTTTGGACCTGGCTACTTACTGGCAGCACAGGTTGTTCTTTTGGGATTGGGCCGGGGTAAACTCTGGGGAAAACAGGCAGGTAAAGACCACGGGTTTTAGGTGTGCAGTTTGGCTAGCTAGCTGTGGTTGAGAGACATTGACTCGAACAGAGAGAGAAAGAGAACGTTCGGAAAACCTCTTCCAGGGGTTCCGAAGTGATCGGGGGCGTGGCTTCAACAGCCCTGGAGGCGGGGTTAATTTTCCTAATATGGAGGGAAGCACTTTCATCAGAGGAGCCAGTGGGCGGAGCCTCTGGGACTGGGGCGATGGACGGAGGCGTGGTTGCGGCTGCGTTTACGCCACAAAGGCAAAAAAAACAAACAAAGTTGTCGAACACGAGGTCCTTTCGTTTCCGCCCGGACGAAGTGGGTTTGACGGAAACGAGGAGACCTGCGACACAGAAACGAAACCGTGAAGGCTGGTGTAAACACAACGTCTGAGCTGAGCGCGGCGGACGCCTTTCTCTCTGCTGTCGTCTCTCGGCCACATCGAAAGACTAAAGGGGCCGTGGACGTGGGGGGTCGGGGGGTCGGGGGGGGCAGGTGATGTTTGAGGGGGAGAAGCAAAAGTGGCAAAAAAAGGACAGAGATCGAACTACTTGTCAACTTTGACGGGAATAGATATCTCAGTAGATTTATACATAGACATGCAAGTCATTTTTTCTCTCTTTGAAGTTATTTACAATAATTACATAACACAAAGAATCCAGTTTCATTTTGACAAAATTGCGAGCATTCAATATTCAATATTACTACTATTATTTATGATAACATAACTCCTTTTGTACTTCTTTAAATCATTGCTATGATAGAATCGTCATAACCTCCCTTTTTTAAAGTTTTATGTTGTTTGATCACTTTGTGTGTTCGTTCTCCCTCTGGGTTTTTGCAAATGTTTTACTGCATTTTCATTTGTCATTTATGGTAATAATAATAATAATAATAATAATAATAATAATAATAATAATAATGACAATAACTATGTTATTTAAGTGTCTTTCCTACTTGCTATGGTGGAGACCATGTGGGTGTGGTCTGTCGTTATGGCCCCTCCCCTGACCCCTCCCACCCCTCCCACTGGGGGAAAAGATAAAGAACACTGATATAAACCAAATACTGTCTTGTACAATGAGAGCAGAAAGACAAACGGGTGGAGCGTCGAATAAATCATCATCCAAACAACAGTTAATATCGAGTCGCGTCCGCCGACAGGAGCGGAGAGGCCGCGACGCTTGGTCGTCATCCAGAGCAGGGCACTGAACAGGTTTTGGTTTGTGAAAATTGTTTCAGGAAGACAAAAATCATCGTAGAGGAGAGTTTAATCGTCCGACGACGGAGGAACAAAAATGCTCGACGAACTCGAATCCTCAGTCTTTGAACTCAGTGCCTGTTGAGTACAAACGTGGAAGACAGACACCCATCTGCTGCTGGTTCACACCGAAAAATTAATCTGCAGTCGCGACTTCGGGAGACCCCGAAGTCGTGTCCGCACACAGGCTAATGGCTAACGGCTAATACTAAGTCAATCTTTGGAGTCTTGGTGTCGCACCCAAACTCTCTCCAGATGATTTTCTCCTGCTTTCCGTACCCCGCTCTGACAAAAACTGTACACAGCCAGTAGAAGCAGTAATGGCTACGAAGCCGCAGACACACAGTTACAGAAATGTGGTGAGTTTCAGTGTGTATGTGACTTCGGTTGACAAAGCCGCAGTCCCTCCTCACACGCAGGGAAAGGCTCGCTGCAGGTTTACCGGAGCTAGCCGGCCAGCTAACTCGCCAGCGCTGGAAGCGAGGCGTCCGTGGACTCAGTCGCGATGATCGCGATGAAGAGCTAGCACGGCTTCATCGTGATTCACCCGACTGTCATTTTCATGAGAGTTATTGTCGCCCGGAGGCGCGACCGGGAAAACCAGAGGTTCTGTGAACCGACTCGCTAGCAGAGCCCTCGAAAACCTGCAGCCAAGCGCCGATCCCGTAGCGTGAACAGAGACCGATAAACAAGCTGTACACAAAGTAATGACACCAAAATAACAACAATAACAGCAATTAATCAATAGAGAGTAAGAAAGCACCACCGTTGTCTCCGTATATGCCTCAAGCGGAGGAGAAGCGTACATAAGCTAATTTCTTTTTTCACAGGTGATTACGCGTCATATTTCTGCACTGACGGGATCACAAACTAACATCGACGTGTGGAAAGGAAAGGAAAAGGGCGGGCGGAGGCACGCGTTGTCGTTGTGGCGTGAGATAACCGGGTTTGGTTTGCGGACAGACCAACATGCAGTGAGGGCTGGTGGTGGGTCACGGGGCTCGTGGGTTATTACTGACGGTAGCGTTTGATTTTGTTATTTTTTTCGTGACGAACATCTCAGTGTAAACTCGACTCGCGTTGTGCTCTTTGATATTAGCGGCGAACATTTTGAGAACACATGAGGGGAGAGCAGAAAACGCTTTGGTTTGAATTTTAATAAATATAATAACAATAACAGTGATCATGGCGTCCATAAATAAATGTCTGATCTCTTATCTCTCTCTTTTTCAAAAAAAAACAAACAAAGTGGAATTCGCCAAACAGCTGCAACCCGTGGACCTGCGATCGGACACTTTGCACATGAAAACAAACTCGTGCTGCTCCGACACAAACAAACACACAACACATTCGCACATTTATGCACCAATCTTGTTTCACTGGAGAGGAAGGGAGGCATGCTGCACACACACAAGGCCGGGCGAGGACCCACAACAATGATCAACCTTTCCTCCACAAAAACACAACACAAATGCAAATATCCACAGAAATCAGTTGGTAACGGCGGGGCGTGACCCAGCGGGGGGGTGGGGGGGAAGCGGTATGGCTGAAGTCGACGGCAGTGTATTTTTAAAAAATCAGCCTTTCACATCGAAGCCACTCCAAACGTAAACACTGTAAGTTACTATTCCAACGCAAGGATACGAAGCGACGCGCGGACAAGTTACGCCAACGCGCTCCTAAGTGGTGATGTACGCAGGTGACCGCGGAGCGAGGGAGGTGACGACCGACCAGGTCCGATGAGCGGTAAAGTGCACGACATGGAGGGCAGGTTGGGGGTGGGGTACAAAAAACACCATCATGCAAACTCCACAACGCTTTTGCATGCCTTTTTTATTATTATTATTAATATTATTATTGTTATTATTATTAGCATTAGAATTATTACACACAACGGGATGGATGGGGTCTGCTGGGGAAGGGAAGGGGCAGACTCCCGATCCTCAACATCGTCTTTTTGTACAGTCGAACAACTACAACACAAATGGGAAGAGCGAAGACAAAAGGTCAGGGGACCGAATACTTGGACAAACTTCCGAACCCTCAAGCGAGTTGTTTCCTTAATAAATAAACTTAGTGCCTTTATGCTTTTGTGATGTTTGTCCATGGTTTTTTTTCTCGGGCCTGATGGATGGCTGCCACAAACGAACAGGAGCTTTACAGAAACCACACATGGACGTCGGCGATAACGAGCTGGCTGGTGCTGCGACGGCATCCGCACACCGCTGACTTCTATCTACCGCTGTCACGCCACCTAACCGCTGCAAGACTACCACGACGTCGCCTTGACAACCATCGACCACTGAGAACGTGCAAGGGGAGAGAATGTGGCTGACTCTACGATGGGGGGTGACGACCGAAGTGCTGGGACTGGTGGAGGAACATGTACTGACTTTGAAAAGAGCCAACGGGTAAGTCTGTTTGCTCTTCTTACCGAAACATGTGAGAGTCCAAAATGAAGCAGAGCTCAGAAATAGTGCAAAGACAGATGGGAGATGCAGGAACGAGCATGATCTGGGTTTGATTTACCAGCTTTTGTGATATTTCACCCATGTTGGTACTACAGTCTAACAATAGCTAAACCACTTAGAAACCACTCATACAGACGGAACGTAACCATGAACACTGACCACGCAGAGAAAAATGCTAAATTATTCTAATCCTACCGACATCTGAACAAACATCTATTGGACTTTGCTGCTCGAAGGGGCTGGGGCTGTTGGCCGAGCTTTGGTGACTGCAGAAGTTAAGTTTTGGTTTCTTGGAAGTCAACAAAAATGAAATAAAAATTCCCAACTCCACTCTTCTCCGAACCTGAAGCTAAAAATCCTCGTGTGTTTTTTCCACGATGCGACAGCGCTAACCACTCCCAAGAAAACACAACATATACAACAAAGCAACAATGTCTACACATTTCCCTGACGCTCTGTTAGCCACGACAAAGCAGCTAGCATGATCTTAAGCGTCATCAGCCGTGTTGTGGTGATGATGCTGGCTAACGTCGAACAATCACGGCTGTAGCCTTCCAGAATGATAGAGTGACAGAGCGGCTCTGACTTCAGGTCTTTTCTAACGTTGTGGTTTGGAGAGTTTTGTGTGCGCTGAGGTCTTGAGGTGCTCCAACTGTCGGCCACCGAACAACCAGACTAATCTTGACTGTGAGCTAGCTAGCAAACACTTTGTCTGTCACGTGGAAATGAACTCTAACTAACTGACTTTATTGCTCTGTGTGTAGTGTGGGCTGTGGGGTTTAAGGTGGAGTTTGTGGTTGTTGTTACCCCGACAGTGATTGTGGGTTGACGGTGCAGGGGGTTCGTCCGGTCAAAGGCCTCAACAGGAGCAGGTGAAGCTCCGTATCACAGAGCCAGTTCACGGACAAGCCTTCCTCCTCACAACTCTCCTGAAGTCACAATACTGTGTAGTAGTTTTCAACGCACACTTGCGTGTGCGTCCAGTTTGGGGCAACGCACACGTTTGCGTTACCTCTCAACACACGGACCACATTATCGGCAACAGAACAACGCATGCTTTAACAACAGATAGAGTCTTGAAATGTAACGCACGTGAACGTTGTCTCAGTCTGGAACCGTGTTGAGATTACGACATTAATCCCGTCACCGCGATGAGCTACTTCTCTCACTAAATTGCCGTTAGCTTAGATTAGCACGTTACTTTCTGTATGGCTTCCCTCTTGTGCAAACGTGCTGCTAGCTGCTAATGCTAATGTAGTAGTAAATACGTTTTGAAACGACAGATTGGGTGTGACTCACTTTCTGCATGCTGCTTCCTGTTTGCTGTCAGAATTTAACCAGCTTCAAAAAGATAATGTTAACCAGCTAGCAGCTAGCTAACTACCCCTTTTCTGAAGACCATGAGATGCAGGTGAAACCTCCGATACTTAGGTTATAGTCAAACTCGTCTTCGTTCTCTCTCCAACACTGGTCTGAAAACATGGAAAGTGTCTTATACGTTAAAAAAAAAAAAAAAAGACCAGAAAACTCGATCCTGCAAAAGCAGCTTCACACAACCTACACGTGACACGAGCTAACGCTACGGCATGCTAAGCAACACAGTCTAACACTAGCTTTGGGCGCGATGTGCAGTGTGGGGGGGGGGGGGTTAAGAGAGTGTGTGTGTCGGGGGTCGTAAAAAACGTTAACGTGATGCGTTCATGCGTGTGCCGTGCGGACGTGAATGTGTGTGCGTCACATGTTCCACCTTCCACCAATAAGAAAAGCCTCTCCCGCTCAGCAGCACCTGCGTAACTCAGGCATTCGGATGGTGTGAGTTAAATCTCATTGTCGCCCAAAACACACAAACACACACACACACTCACACACACACACACTCGGGCAGGGGATGGAGGGATGCAGGGAGGAAACAGGCAAATGCGTCATACCGTACAGACTAAACAGTAACCGCTAAATGAAGAGGCCGACACGTCACGGGACACGCCACGCACGCACTACAACAGCAGCACCACGGAACAACCGAGGAACGAGCGTTCCCCTTTAAACAACGGAAAAGCAACGACACCGCCGCGACGCTCAGGCAACCGGGGGCACGCCACGTTTTTTCTGTCCGCCCGGGTTCGTCGGCTGGCTCGTTTTTATAAATCTGACGGTTTTAGTCTGTTTTTCTTCTTTATTTTTTAATGCGTTCTCTTCATTTTTTTAAAAGAATCTTCCGGAAGAACAGTCGTGACGGCGCGGAGGCGACGCCCGGCCTCGACTACGATGTTCGTACGGCGATCGGGCCGCGACGGGTTGGTGCGGCGACACGAACCCCCGATCCTCATTGGCTAGCTCTCGCGGGGGGAGGCAGGACGAGTCCTCTTCCTCTCATCTAAACTGCATAGATCGACCGCCTGTCTCCTCCCCCTGCTCCTGCTCCTCCTCCTACCCCCGATCGTTCCCGCCTGTCAGTCAATCGTCACACTGCTCGCCAGGTAAAGGCCCTCCCTCCCCCTTCTCTTTGGTTGGATAGGTGTGACTAGACGGGGGAGGTCGCTGTCGTGGAAACCTGTCACATGGCAATGACACCCCCTCCCCCCTCCCCCAGTGGTCTCCCAGTCAGCGGCTGTGGAAACATCTGGGTGGGCGGCGTGTCACGCTCCGACCTTCTCGGTTTGTAAATGGCGTGTCAGGCCTCGTTGTTCCGAGCTAATTTTAATAGGCTGACTGACGTGAATGACGGGGGGGCCGCGGGGGGCGGGGCAACCAATGAGGGATGGTCTAAAGAGGTCGAGCCCCTCCCTCCCAGAAACAAGAGGACAAAGTTGGTTCTACCGAAGCCAGCGGGTGCTCATCGTGCAGGACAGCATTCCGGAACGTTCCGGAGCCTCGCCCTGTTCCCGTCTGCACTCCGGAAGCTTCTGCTCCAGAACGCGGCGCAGAGCTGTGGAGCTCCGGGACGTTCTGACGGGACTGGGAATCTGGGCACGTGCAACGCGAGCGGCTCCAGAACCTCCACCGGAAAATGACCGGACGGATAAAAGGTCGGTTCCCGAATGCTGGTCCTGCAGAATTCCCACCCGGCGGCTGTCACCATCACTGTCCTCGGAGACTCCGGAAAAAACGAAAGAAACTGTTAAAAAATAAGAAAAAAGGCAAAACAAACAAACAAACATATTATAGGTCCTAATTTTTTACAGGTAGCTAACCCATGTGTCGCTTCATATGTTCAATACATTTACATGTACATCTGTAATAAATAGTAGGTTTATTTGTACCCTCTTTTTGTATACGGTATGTGTTTAGCTATAATGTGATGGTGTTTTATCGTGTTTTTTTTGTCTTTGTTTTTTGAACCCCACCCAACCCTGTGGTGTTTCCTCTTATATGTGATTGGACTGTTATCTCTTCCTAGCTGATTGGTTTTCTGTCTTGCATTTGTGTTTCAAGTTTTTGTGTTGTTGTCGTCATTGGTGTTTTCTTTTCTCTGCTGGCTGTCGGTCGGACGGTCGGTCGGTCGTCGCGGCGGCAGGCGGCGGAGCGTCTTTAGAAGCCCAGCGTGCCGCCGATGGTCGACGCCAGGACCACGCCCAGGATGACGCAGCAGATGATGATCATGATCTTCTTCTGCAGGGCGACAGGAGACAAACAGGTCGGTGAGGAAAGAGCGAGAAATCTGTCTCGACGTTTTTTTCCCCCCGTCTCGGAGGTCTCGGCCGCGAGCGTTCGTTGACGGACTCGTACCTTGCGAGCCTGGCTCTGGTATTTGACGGCCTTCTTGGTGTCAGACACGGCTCGCTCCACGTAGTCGACGGAGTGTTCCACGTTGTACTCGATTCTGTCGATCATTTCCCCCTGAGGACAAACGCCGCAGAGTTTTAGCGCGCGACGGCCACGCCCGGCGTCTAACGCGTGCGCAGACTTCCTGTCGTCACCTGGCTCTCCACCAGCATGGCCATGTCGACGAACATGTCGTGCAGCTCGCGGATGCTGTTTTCCAGCTTGATGATCTCGGTGTGCCGGGTCTCGATCTCGTTGAGGGCCTGCTTGGTCATCTGAGAGTCCATTTTGATCTGCGGGCGGGTTTCAACACATTATTTTACCCCAGACCAAAAAAAATCCATAAAGACGACAAAAAAGCAAAAAGTAGAAATTCATGCGGAAACTTGGTTGGTTACGTTTCTGGTTGGCTGGCGTTACCTGGCGGACCAGCGTCACTTACCTGCTCGCTGCCGTAAACCTTGTTTCTACTGGCCTCTACTGGTTGAAGCAGACCGTGACATCACAGGTGGGTGTGGTTTCAACCAGAGGAGCTCAGTGAAACCTCGTGACTTGATTACGAAGGTTCACGGGCTTTTAATGTGAAGGAGCCGATGACAATGCGTGGCGACTCCTTCAAAATAAAAGCATCTCCACCATCCTCCCATCATCCCCCCCTGCAGTCACGTGACAACGGCCGTTTTCACTTGATGTCTCAGCGCACCTCGTGGCCGTTCTGCATCCCCGACAGCGTGATTCGGGGATGCAGAGCGGCTCGGGTCAAAGCTCCCGCCGGGCTCAGGTGCGGTGCTTACATCATCGGTGAAGATGGCCAGCTTGCCACTCTCCAACATGTCCTCCAGCTCCTCGTTGGTGGTGGTTCTCCCAGCTGCAGGCAGAACAGAGGGAGACGGCAGCTGAGAAACCGCGGTGTGTTGTTGGCGTGTTGCGCGTTGTTCACGTGTTGCGTGTTGTCGGCACGTTGTGCGTGGCAGCACTCACTGATCTCCAGCTGTCTCTGGATGCGGTCCTTGCAGCGGTCGCGGTACTTGGACTGCGTGGTGTTGTACTCGGTCATCACCTCCACAAACTTGCGTGACAGTGTCGAGTGCTGCGGGACGACAGCGAGCAGAGTGTGAACAATCGCCGAGCCGCGGGGAGGACGCGAAACATCTGGATGCTAGTTACTGACTGATGTCGACCGATCGATTTAAACGATCATATAATAAAAATAGGAAAATGCTCGTCCTGCTCAGACGTACAGACAATAAAAACTTTAAAAAGTAAAGGTTTGTGTTTAGCTGATATAATAACTTGTGTATTTGTACTTTTGTGCGCTTGTGTGGACACGCACACAGATCTGTGGTTGTGTAATGTGTCGACGCTGATGCGAGGAGCTGCAGTGCTCCTCTGCTCCACCAGGAGGCAGCAGGGAGCAGGCTGATGGGGCAGCAACCAATGACAGAGCAGAATACTGCAGGGTCAAATCAGACCAATGGGATGGGCTGCAGAGGGGAGATCAATAAAAATCCTGCAGGTTTCTGATTTCAGACGCTCCCTGAACGCTCCGGGTCTTTGCATCAGAGACACACTGGGTGAATAATTCAACCTGTTTGTCCCTGCGGAGACACTGAGGACGTCTCACGTCTCTGTCCTCACAAAGAGACACGTCACCTGCCCCCGACTCACCTGCGTCTTACGGATCCTGAGGTCCGCTGATGATCTGTTGAGACCTTCCTCCTGCTCGATGCTCTGCTCGATTGCTGTGAGAACACACACACACACACACACACACACACACACACACACACACACACACACACACACACACACACACACACACACACACACACACACACACACACACACACACACACACACACACACACACACACACACACACACACAGTCAGTGGAATACAAACACAACGAACATCCTCATTCCAGCTGCTGCTCTTATTGTGAAAGGTTTACCCCTGTTTACCCCGCCAAAATAAAACAATTATTGCCTTTAATGTCCGTGTGTGTGTGTGTGTGTGTGTGTGTGTGTGTGTGTGTGTGTGTGTGTGTACGCCATGGTAACCGGCTGCAGGTCTGTCCTTGTGTCATGTGACCCTGTGATGTCAGTTTGTCTCCAGCGAGTGAAGAGATGAACTGAAACACTTATATAATGTTTTCCACTGTGTGTGTGTATGTGTGTATGTGTGTGTGTGTGTGTCTGTGTGTGTATGTATGTGCATGTGTGTACGTGTGTGCATGTGTGTGTGTGTTTGTCCTAGCTTGTGGCCCAGCTCTTCTCTGCTGGATCCACGATGACTCAGCAATATCAGAGCACTGATGCTGTGTGTGTGTGTGTGTGTGTGTGTGTGTGTGTGTGTGTGTGTGTGAGTGTGTGTGAGAGACACTGAGGTGAAACCTGGGTGAGCGAGCAGCAGATTGTGTGTGTGTGTGTGTGTGTGTGTGTGTGTGTGTGTGTGTGTGTTATGACGCGTGATTGTGTAACATGATGAAGACGTGTTGATACTGAACAGTTCACACTGAAACAGACACCTGTGCTGACTCCACCTTGGTTTACAGCTCACCTGTCTGTTGTAACAGCTCACCTGTCTGTTGTAACAGCTCACCTGTCGGTTGTAATAGCTCACCTGTCTGTTGTAACAGCTCACCTGTTCATTGTAACAGCTCACCTGTTCCCTGTAACAGCTCACCTGTCTGTTGTAACAGCTCACCTGTTCCCTGTAACAGCTCACCTGTCTGTTGTAACAGCTCACCTGTCTGTTGTAACAGCTCACCTGTTCCCTGTAACAGCTCACCTGTCTGTTGTAACAGCTCACCTGTCTGTTGTAACAGCTCACCTGTTCCCTGTAACAGCTCACCTGTCTGTTGTAACAGCTCACCTGTCTGTTGTAACAGCTCACCTGTCTGTTGTAACAGCTCACCTGTTCCCTGTATTAAGAACATGAACCTCTTGTGGGCGGAGCCTCTCTGCTCCTACATGTGACTCCCCCCCAGACAACAAACCTACAGTGCAGCCACATGCTGCAGTGTGTGTGTGTGTGTGTGTGTGTGTGTGTGTGTGTGTGTGTGTGTGTGTGTGTGTGTGTGTGTGTGTGTGTGTGTGTGTGTGTGTGTGTGTGTGTGTGTGTGTGTGTGTGTGTGTGCGTGAGACGGGACAATAACACTCAGGCCTCATGGGGTTTCCAATTATAGCTTTATCTGCAGCATCACGGCTATTCTCAGTCTGCATACTGTCTGTGTGTGTGTATGTGTGAGTGTGTGTATGTGTGTGTATGTGTGTGTGAGAGAGAGTATTTGTGTGTGTGTGTGTGTGTGTGTGTGTGTGTGTGTGCAGCCCAACCTCTGGCTGTTCACATTAAAGCAGTGATGTCCTTGAACCCTCAGCATGAACCAATACTGCTGGTTGTTCTCCAGTCGCTTTAACCTCACTGTGTGTGTGTGTGTGTGTGTGTGTGTGTGTGTGTGTGTGTGTGTGTGTCTGTGTGTGTGTGAGTGTGTATGAAGCTGTCCCAGCCATTACAGTTTGATAAATCACCACCATTTCTGAATATTTGCTTCTTCTGCAGCTGAAGGTCGACACGCTCTCACCGAGCGGGAAACCGTAAATCTCCTAATAAAAGAGCCAGCTCAGATTGTGTGTGTGTGTGTGTGTGTGAGAGAGAGAGATCCTGGTCTTCAGGAAGTTGGTGTAGATGCCTACCTTTTAATTTTGAACGAACTTTATTGGCTGTCTTCTTGATGTCAGCTGTGAGGTCCTCCAACTCCTGCTTGGTCTCTGCAGAGAGTCAAAGACACGAGCTTTGTTAGAATGTGAGAGGAACCTGCTGATGGAGGTCTGATGGAGGTCTGATGGAGGTCTGACGGAGTCCTGATGGAGGCCTGATGGAGGTCTGATGGAGGTCTGATGGAGGCCTGATGGAGGCCTGATGGAGGCCTGATGGAGGTCTGATGGAGTCCTGATGGAGGCCTGATGGAGGTCTAAAGGAGGCCTGATGGAGGCCTGATGGAGGTCTGATGGAGCCCCTGAGGGGACACCAGCAGGTTCTCAACTCCAGAGGAACCGTTCCTGCACGTTCCACATGTTTCATCTTCATGTGGAACTTCACACTGCAGAGCTTTACCTAAATGTTCCTACGTGAGGGTGGAGACTCCTGATCAGCCCCTGTGTTTCTCCATGGGCGACCCCGTTTGTCCTGTGGGCGTGGCCTCCACTGCTCCACACCTGCTCTGATCAGCTGATCAGCTGTTCTGTAGGAACCTCCTCACTGTTCAGACCAGCACAGAACCTTTGTCTCCTTCTGCTTCATTGTCTCTCACAGCCCCCACCTGTCTCCACCTGTCCCCACCTGTCTCCACCTGTCTCCACCTGTCCCCACCTGTCCCCATCTGTCTCCACCTGTCTCCACCTGTCCCCACCTGTCCCTGCCTGTTTCATCCTTCAGGTCCAGATTCAAACTCAAAAGATAAGACCCCCCCAACAAAACCTACTGTTTTAAAGACAAAGAAGAAGAGGAGGAGGATGTGGTGCGGGTACATGAAGGTGTGTGTGTGCTGCAGCAGTGCAGTCAGATTTACGAGCGCTGCAGTGCCATTCAGACTTCACACTCAGCCTTTTCTGCCTCTGACTCACCCCCCTGGTGCCCCCCCCCCCCACACACACACACACACCCTGTCCCTTCGTGCCCCCCCCCCCACACACACACACACCCTGCCCCCCCCCTGCATTAGCATGCGTTGCTAATGCTCAGTGACGTCAGAGAATCAACATTTAAACGCTGATTGTTTGTGACTTTAGTTTGTTTAGAAAGTGAAGTTTTTAATGACTCACAGAGTCCTGTGTGTGTGTGTGTGTGTGTGTGTGTGGGGGGGGGGGGGTCACAGAGTCCTGTGTGTGTGTGTGTGTGGGGGGTCACAGAGTCCTGTGTGTGTGTGGGGGGGCCTCTCTGCTGTTTTTCATGAAATTCAACTTGCGGTGTGTGTGTTTCTGCCTCCTCGCACTACAACTCCCATCATGCATCATTAACGCAGAAACGCTGGGATGTATTTTGTGTGACGTTCTGCTGGAGGAGGAGGAGGAGGAGGAGGAGGAGGAGGAGCCTACGTTTATGTTCAGGTTTGAGCTTGAACCAACTTCTCAGGACCTTCTGATACCAGATTGGTTTTAGTATTGATCCGATAATGTTCGGTGTAAAACACACCACAGTTTTATTTATAGGGTGAAGTCATTAATACGTATAATTATTTCTAGTGCATCAGTAAACTGCTCGTTCTCCTGTAATCTCTGACCTGAACTGATTTCAGTTCAGGTCTCGTGACGTGAAAACTCGTCGCGTGTCGGACTCTGCCCTGATCTGTCACGTTCACCTGCGGCTCATTTAAAATCCGACTCTTTTATTTTGAAAGTCTCGACATCGGAGGGAAGAGGCGGACGTCACTCACGTGTCCTCGGCGGTTAACGTCCCCGCGTCCTCAGGGCCGCGTCGCTTCATGCGGGTCAAACACTTCAACGTAAGAGCAGGACGGACATGCACGCGACGGACGGAACGAGGCGCCGAGTTACAGAACAGGCAAAGGGAACAAGGACAGAGGGGACGAGGAAAGGAAGAAAGGAAACAGCAAAAAAAAAAAAGGGGAAAGGATGGAAAAGAAAAAAAGAAAATAAATCGTCATGCAACAACACAAAAAACATGCAGAAACAAAGTGTGTGACCAACAAAACGAGATCCCTGACGCCAGTCTGTGATTGGACGCCCTGTCTGCACCTGCGCGGGTCACTTCCTGGAAGCTCTTCTTCTACGACTTTAGAGACAGTCTATTGACGTTGCACGATGATGTCATCAGGCAGCGTCGCATTGCATGTAAACACGCGTGTTTCGTGTGTGTTTGGATCTGACTGACCCCTGACCTTTCACAGTGTTTCTGACAGCTCAGGCTCCACTGATGACATTGAGTCATTATCGCTGAGTCATGGTGTGTGTGGGGGGGTCTGAGGAGTTCCTGACTCCTCACACCTCTTCATGCTAAGCTAGGCTAATCATCAGTCTGCACACGTCTGACGGAAGCCCGGAGGTGGATCACGTGACCTCAGGTGATCGTGTGTGTGTGTGTGTGTGTGTGTGTGTGTGTGTGTGTGTGTGTGTCTTACTCTCGTCAGGGTTGGGCGCGGCCAGGATGGCGCTGTGCTGCTTCTTGACCTGCTCCACGTCCTCCGACAGCTTCTCTATACAGCCTCTGATCTCCTCCACCTGAACACACACACACACACACACACACACACACACACACACACACACACACACGGGTTCACCGCGACGCACCATGAGCTGAACACACACACACAGGTGGACTGGACCAGGAGACAGGTGCACTTCCTGGTTCCTCAGTGAGGTCTGGTCTGAGGTCACGTGACCCCGTGTCCGGGTGCACCTGCGCGTCGTCGTGTCTCACCTGTTCGAAGAACTCGTCCATGAAGTGGTCCCTGTCGACCTGCACCACCTCCTCATCGTCGTCACTGTCCTTAGCCTGCGGACACACGGACAGGAAGTCATGTGACGGGTCAAAGGTCAGACGGGCCAGGCAGCCCCGCCCCCCCCCTCCCTCGCCGAGCGCTGTCACCTGAGAAGCTCGCGGCTAAAGACAGGAAGTCAAACCAGACAGAGGTAAAAACCAGATCCAGGTTTCATCATGAGTCCTGCTCAGGTGTCTCCACCTGGACCTGCTGCCCCCCCCACACACACACACACACAGACACACCTCTGCCTGTGTGTCCATATCTGATGTCACAGGGTCCAACGAGGGTCCATCCAGATCAATGAGGGTCTAATCTGGTCTAACCGGTTCTAATTAAGGTCTAACTGGATCCATCGAAGGGTCAAGTGGGTCGGACAAGATCCAATAAGAGTCTAACGGAGCCTAACTGGGTGGAACATGGTCCCACAGAATCTAAATGCGGTCTCTGAGGGTCTAACGGGGTCTAACAGAGTCCCACATGGGTCTTGCTGGGTCTAAGAACAGAACTGGGAGTCAGGGACTAAACGAGGATGCAGGTCTAACCCAGGTCTTATTGGATCTAACTCAAATCCTCCAGGATCTACATCGGGTCCAACATGTCCTGCACAGCCCCTGCGTCTCTCCCCGGGCATCCCCGTTTCTCCTGTGGGGGCGTGGCCTCAACTGCTCCACACCTTCCACCCAATCAGCTCTTCAGCTGCTCCACAAAAGCCCCGCCTCCTCCTCGCCGTGCCCCGGACCACCCGGTGGACGGTGTCTCCACCTGCTCGCTCTGAGGATGGACCAGGACCTGGTTCAGGTCCAACGGGTCCAGACCTGAGCCGAGGTCCAGTCCAACACCCGGGTTTGATTGGTGGACACAGTGAGAGTGTCTGGTCTCAGCTGATAAGACTTGGAACAAAGAGACACCTGTCCACCAATCAGCTGCCGCCATCAACACCCGAGACCTGCACACACACCACACACACACACACACACACACACACACACACACGTCAGCTGAGCAGCACCCTCCTCTTCCTCAGTGTGGGCCTGACTAATATCTGAACACTGTTACATAACAACTCTTCATCCCACCATCTGGAGTCATACTGAAACACTGAGGAGGAGGAGGAGGAGGAGGAGGAGGAGGAGGAGGAGGGGAGGAAGAGGGGAGGAGGAAGAGAGAGAGGAGGAGGAGGGGGAGAGGAGGAGGAGAGGAGGAAGAGGAGGAGAGGAGGAGGAGGAGGAGGAGGAGGAGGAGGGAGGGGAGGGAGGAGAAGGAAGGAGGAGGAGGAGGAGAGGAGGAGGGAGGGGAGGTGGAGGAGGAGAGGAGGATGAAGAAGAGGAGGAGGAGAGAAGGAAGAGGAGGGGGAGGAAGAGGAGGAGAGGATGAAGAAGAGGAGGAGGAGGGATCTGTGTGGTTTGTACCTGCTGTTAACACATCTGTAATAAATCAACCTGTGTGTGTGTGTTACATGTGAATACAACACACACACACACACACACACACACACACACACACACACACACACACACACACACACAGGAGCTGTAATCAGACAAAAGCAGCTGCACATTGATCATGTATTGATTGTTCATCTGACCAATAGGAGGTGAGAGCTGGTTGGATTCTTCTTATAGGAGAGTTAGAGGATGAGGAGGATGAAGATGAAGATGATGATGATGATCAAGATGAGTCCACATCAAGTTTAATAAAAATAAATAAAATTAAATAAAAAATACAATAAAATAGAAAAATAAAATTAAAGTAAAGCAAAAGAAAAGAAATTAAAATAAAATAAAATAAAATAAAATAAAATACAACAAAATAAAATAAATAAAGTAAAAAATGACCAAATAAAATGAAGCAACAAGACGTCGACCTCGGCTGGACGACGTCTGATGTGAAGTGAGTGAACTCATTAATCTCCTGCAGCTCGGGCTGCGTCTAATCTCTGGAGTCATTTGGAAAGGAGGTCAGGAGGCGAGAGGAGGTGAGAGGAGGTGAGAGGAGGTGAAGAGCGAGATGAAACACTATCCTCACATAATTACATATTTGATAATTAACCCCCCCAACACACAGAGTGTGACTCATCACGTTCTGTCCTGTGAGTTGGTGCTAATAAAGTTACTGTACATTGAATCTGTAAATGTGAGAACACACACGTGTGTGTGTGTGTGTTTTATGAGCAAATTAATCTGATTTAATGTGACTGACTGAATGCCCTGCAGTGTGTGTGTGTGTGTGATGAGCGAGAGAGGACGACTGAGACAGGGAGGAGAGAGAGAGAGGTGGATGAGATGGGGGAGGGGAGGAGAAGATGGAGGAGAGAGAGGGGGATGGGTGATGATAGAGAGAGCAGTACTTACAGGGTGGGGGAGGGGAGAGAGAGAGCTGCACTGTAAAAACACCCACAGTCAGAATATTTAAACACTGTTCACTGTATTGATCCTGAATTATTGATGAGACAAAGGACGGAGCCTTTCATGTCTCCTCTCCTTCATTCTCTCCTTCATGTCTCCTCTCCTTCATTCTCTCCTTCATGTCTCCTCTCCTTCATTCTCTCCTTCATTCTTTCCTTCATTCTTCCCTCGTGTCTCCTCTCCTTCATTCTCTCCTTCATGTCTCCTTTCCTTCATTCTTTCCTTCATGTCTCCTCTCCTTCATTCTCTCCTTCATATCTCCTCTCCTTCATTCTCTCCTTCATTCTTTCCTTCATTCTTCCCTCGTGTCTCCTCTCCTTCATTCTCTCCTTCATGTCTCCTTTCCTTCATTCTTTCCTTCATGTCTCCTCTCCTTCATATCTCCTCTCCTTCATTCTCTCCTTCATTCTTTCCTTCATTCTTCCCTCGTGTCTCCTCTCCTTCATTCTCTCCTTCATGTCTCCTTTCTTTCATTCTTTCCTTCATGTCTCCTCTCCTTCATTCTCTCCTTCATTCTTCCCTCATGTCTCCTCTCCTTCATTCTCTCCTTCATGTCTCCTTTCCTTCATTCTTTCCTTCATGTCTCCTCTCCTTCATTCTTTCCTTCATGTCTCCTTTCCTTCATTCTTTCCTTCATGTTCCCTTTCCTTCATGTCTCCTTTCCTCTCTCCTTCCTTTAGTCTGTCCTTAGTGCCCCCCCCATGTCACACAGCCTTAAATCAGAGCGTTGACCTCAGGTGTCAGAGCGTGTTCTGATGCCAGAGAGAGAGAGAGAGAGTTTGCATGCATGGATACACACACTGTGTGTGTGTGTGTGTGTGTGTGTGTGTGTGATAAACCACGCCAGCAGCGAGCCGTGTTACCCACAATCCACTGGGATCTCTGGCTCTACCCAGAGTCCATCTGTGCTCTCTGTGTGACAGGTCTCTGCAGCGCCGAGTAACTCACCTTCATCGCCGTGTTTTTCTCACGTGTGAACGTGACACCGTCTGGCAGGAGCTCAGACGTCAGAGCCGCACCTGAACGCACCGCAGTTAAAACACGTCTATTTTACCGGTGTTGATCAAACGCAAACATCGCGGCGCTGAGACAAACAGAGGGCAGTGAAGTGGTCCCGAGACTTCAGGACGACTACGACTCCCAGGGTGCATTGCAACCGAGTCTCACGCCATGATACACCTGATAGTTTACGTTCTGATCCTGGATCAGTTTCAGGGTGAAGTGGATGGACAGACAGAAGGCGAGTGACACACACACACACACACACACACACACACACACACACATGCTCACACACACACACACACCGTCTGTCATCCCTCTTTATTTCTCTGGCTCTATAAATAAACTTCAGACTTGTTGTTTGTCGCCTGAGGGACGAACTCAGGACACAAAGAGACGGAGGAGAGAAGAAAGAAAGGAAGGAAAGGAAGGAAGGGGCTTTTACAGGGTCTGGTAATGGACAGATGGAGGAGGAGGGGGGAGGAGGGGGAAGGAGGGGAAGGAGTGCAGGAAGTGAGGGGGAGGAGGAGGAGGAGGGCGGGTAAGACTGAGGTGAGGAGGAGCAGAAATGGAGGAGGACGGGAAGTAGGGAGGACGACATGACGCACACCTGATGGGGTTTAAATAAAGTTTTACAGCTTTTTCGATGTAACACACACACACACACACACACACACACACACACACACACACACACACACACACACACACACACACACACACACACACACACACACACACACACACACACACACACACACACACACACACACACACACACACACACACACACACACACACACACACACACACACACACACACACACACACACACACACACACACACACACACACACACACACACACACACACACACACACACACACACACACACACACACACACTATCAGGCCGCCTGCCAGCTGCAACCCTCGAAAAGTGGAAGAGCATCTATTGATTCCATGACTCATTGCATCCTGGGAAAACAGTTAGATTACCCAGAGTGCCTCAGTGCTGCCGGTCCCTGCTGTGTGTGTGTGTGTGTGTGTGTGTGTTTACCCAACAGTAATGAATGTTTTGCATTGATGAACAATGAGAAGTGACCACGAGGAGGATCACATGAAACATCAAACACAGCGTGAAGGTGGAACCTGACACCAGGAGTTCCCCAGGGTTCCATCCTGGGTCTCCTGCCACTCAACATCCAATCAGCTGATCCAGACCTGTTTCAGAACCCGTTTCTTTGCACCTGTTGTCGTCTCGTTCTCCTCGTTTCGAGCACTTTGAAATAAGTCGTCAAATCTCGACACGTGAAATTATCGGCGTCCGCGGAGCAGCATCTCCGGACAACCGAACCGGATCAGGACCTGCACGTGAAACGTTTGTCCCTGAAACATCTGTTAAAGTCCAGCAGCAGCAAATCTGACTCAGCTTCAATAAAGTATTGATCAGGTATTGATAAATCACACCAACAAGCACCGGGGCAGTGCAACACAATCAGGGCGACTCCGCCGAGTATTGATTGTTGAAAGTGGTTCTATTTGTGATTTATTAAAAGCCGTGAACCCGAGTCCGATGAATGTGACGTTTCAGAAATGTTACACAAACTACAGACGACAAAACTGTTGTGTGTCACAACAAACGACGACGATAACACAAAGACAAAATCCACTAAAACCACAAACATCACAACCTTCGTTAACCTTCACCTCTGGACACACAACAAAGCCTTACACAGCAGTGACTAATTAAAACTGTGTGTGTGTGTGTGTGTGTGTGTGTGTGTGACAGGGAAAACAGTTAATTAAGAGGATGAAGCTGTACTGATGGGACACACACACTCTGTCAAGACACAAAACCACACACTCAGTTTTGCTTTGTGATGCTAAGCTAAGCTAACGACCAACATAACATCCACAGAACGCGACCACACGCTGTGAAGAGCTGCCGACATGTGGTTCATCCTGAGGAGAGCGTGAACCACAGGATGGAACCCTGAGGATGAACCCTGAGGTGATGATGAAGGTGATGATGAAGGTGATGATGATGAGGTTGAGGATGAACTGTGAGGTGATGACGGTCACATCATCACGATGTGACCGTCATCACCTCACGGTTCATCCTCCGGAGAACACGACACCTGTACGCGAACTCAGCGATGAAGATGAATGTGGGTGCGTTGGATTCATTCATCTGCGCTGCACTGAACCGGGTCACCTGGTTTCCACTCATTCATCCTCCTTCATCCCTCACGGAGAGCAGAGGTGTAAGTATATATAAGTACGTGTACAGTACATGTACGCAGTATATAATCTGTACTGTTCATGTGTAACAGTACACAAACATTCGAACTGAATGATTCTTTCTTTAAATTAAAAGATATTTCTTGTTGTTGATCATTTTACAGACAAAAAGAAACGTGTGTATTCAGAGTTTAATCCAAATAATCTGAATTAATTTAAATAATCTGTAAATAAACCGTTTCCTGTGGGGGGGCTGGTTCTGGATTCCTGAAGCCACTTTGTTTGTTCTCCAACATCTTCAGTGTGAAGAAAATCTTCTTACAACCAGACGTCCTTCAGGATCAATTTCCTGTGTTCCTGAAACGTCCTGATTCCACTTCCTGTTCCCCAGAGACAGGTAACGTGTGTGTGTGTGTGTGTGTGTGTGTGTGTGTGTGTGTGTGAGTGTGTGTGTGAGTGTGTGTGTGTGTGATCGTGACCCAAATCAGATTTTTCTCTCATACGTGACACAGATTTGATTTCCTTAAACAACAGTGTGAACAGAAATTATAATCTGAGCCTCTTCTCTTTGGTGCGGTGTGACGTCAGCGGTGCATTGTGACATCAGCGGGGCACTGTGACCTCACACTAAACCTCTGGGAATTTGTGCGGGGTCCCGCCCTCTTTTTCAACCGATGGGCGGAGTCGTCAACGATAACCTAAAGGGATTAATAATCCCCGTGGCTCGAGTCCGAGTCGTCCAGAGGGAGTCGAGGTCCAGATTTATTTTTGTTAAAAAATCTCAGTGTAAACAAAGAAGAGTCCAGGTCCAGACCGGAGTCACCACACGGGTCCGGCTCAAGTCTTGAGTTTTCCTTCTAGTCCGAGTCAGGGTTCGAGTGGTGGCCGTCCAGGTCTGAGCAGAACTCGTACCGTTTGATGATGAGGTAATGTCAGCGCAACGTCCTGTCAGACATCAGCTGCAGGAATCTATTTAAAGGAAGAGCTCAGTCCTGGGGGGGGGGGGCAGAGTGGGGGGGCGGGGCGGGGCGGGGGGGGGGGCAGCCATCTACCCTTTAATGCCTTAATTCAATAAGTGCTCTAATGACTTGGGCCCAGGACTATTTATACGGGGGGGGGGGGTCTGCACCTGTAGAACCTTATTTTCCCACCGCACCTGTGACATCATCGCCTCGCCCTGTTTCCCATCACCCCCCCCCAAGGAGCTGCTTTCTGATTGGCTGAGCTGATGAATTAACATTTAGACACTGACTGCATGACATGAATCAGAGGATTAGAGAGTGAGTGTGTGTGTGTGTGTGTGTGTGTGTGTGTGTGTGGGCGGTAATGGTGGGTTTGCCCTTGACTCAGCTGAAGGATGGACACACACACACACACACACACGGTCAGCTAGCTATCATTAGCATCTAGCGAGGAACACGAACAGCTCCATGACTCCTCCTCTTTCTGTGTGTGTGTGTGTGTGTGGGCGTGGCCTACCTGGATCACCTGACTACAATGACCCCACCCATCAATCCTCTGACTGACTTCACTGTCATGAAATATTCACACATGAGGAGCTGGACTCAGAACCGCTCTCCATTATTAATGGATCAGTGATTTATCACAACTCGCTGCCGATCAGCTAATCAATGCGATGGAACGTTCAGCTGCTCCGTTCCTGCTGTTCGCGTCCGCCGGCGACGTTAGCTCGCCGCTTTGACGCGCCACCGACCGACAGCAGCAGCCTCGCGGCAGTCACATTCAGCACGGGGTGCTAACAGATGCTAACAGATGCTAACAGGCTAACGTCTCTTTGTTTACAAGTAAAATGAGCTGATCTGTTCGGGCGGTCAGGTTATAAACTGCGTTTGAGTCGGGGATTATAATCCAGAATATTCCCACAAATACACGAGAAAAAACACAGAAAACCACCAAACAAGTGCGACCGCTCAGCGCTGGAACCCGCCGCCGTCAAGGTGCCCTTGAGCAAGTCACTACTGAGGGAAACGAGACGACAGCAGCCGGCGTCTGCCTGCAGCAGGTGTGTGTGTGTGTGTGTGTGTGTGTGTTCTGGGTAAATAAAGTCAAACAAACACTGAAGTGAAACACACCCACCCACCTGGTGCCTCCAGGAGGACAAAACAAACCACACAGACTGTCAGAGCTGGACTGCACTCTATTCAGTTCTGTTCTATTCTATTCTGTTCAGTTCTATTCTATTCTGTTCAGTTCTGTTCTGTAACAGGAGTTCAGCTGAATTGATAAAACGCTCAGAAACGAAACGTGAAGCTCAACAGCTTCGTGAAGTTCAAGCGGTTTGATCGAAAGCTCCAGAACGTGTTTGCTCAGTGGAAAAGAAGTAAAACTGGTGTCACCTGAGGTCACGTCTGTGTGTGTGTGTGTGTGTGTGTGTGTGTGTGTGTGTCTTTTCTCTAAGTGGGTGAATTATGACCCCCACACACACACACACACACCTCCTGATAATCAGTGAGATTGGTGCAGTAACACACACACACTGCCAGACGTATTACTCTGTGTGTGTGTGTGTGTGTGTGTGTGTTGGGGGGTTACACTCCACCCACCATCTGTAATATGCATCATCAAAGAACTGCACCCCCCCCCCACCCACACACACACACACACAGCCTACACATCACTTCCACCAGGCGACCTGCTGCAGCGTCTAACATGACACAGCAACACTAACAGTGATGCAGCGGTTTTTCAAAACCCAGTCATGATGCCCCAGAGTCGGCTCGGTGTGAAAATCTACAGGATCTAGTTCTACGTCAGACCGGATCCATGAGCCGTGAGCAGGAACACGTTAAAGGAACAGTGCACAATTTTAACTGCAGCGCCGGTTCATTATGGGAGGAGGAGAGGAGGAGGAAGAGGAGGAGGAGGAGGAGGAGGAGGAGGAGGAGAGGAGGAGGAGGAGGAGGAGGAGGAAGAGGAGGAGGAGGAGGAGGAGAGGAGGAGGAGGAGAGGAGGAGGAAGAGGAGGAGGAGGAGGAGGCCGCGTGATGTGGACGATTACATCAAAATGGAATTATTACTACTGAGCTGCTGCTGCATGATACAGCAGCATCTGTTACCGGCCGGATTACAGGAGCTGGATTTCACTCCAGTGATCATCCAATATGGCCGACGTGCCCCCCCCATCATAAAACAATAAGACCCTCAGCTCTGTGGTGTCACACTCAGGATGGACAGTCTGCAGACCGCTGCAGGACGGAGGGATGATGGAGGGATGATGGAAGAAAGAAGTGATTCTGTTGCTCCTTTTTTCTTTTCTGCAGAGAAACAAGTTGAAGAGTAAAAGTACATTTACTCAACCTGAGGTAATTGTACTCGAGTACTTTCCTCAGAGGAAAATACTGCAGTTTTTGCTGCTGGTGACTAAAATGAGACGTGAAAACGTTCGGACCTCAAACGGTCCAGAACCGGATCGCTAACGTTGTCTCTCCCGTGACGGGCTCAGTCACACAGTGTACATGCAGTACTTTTACTTTTACTTTTACTTTCTCTTCTTCTGTGGTGGTTTAACGACACGATCGACCAATCAGCAGCAGAGGAGGGAAACACACTCTTTGATCAGAAACTGAGGAGGGAGTGAGGGGAGGACAAGGTGGAGGACGAGGGTGGAGGACAGGATGGTGGACAGGATGGTGGGCAGGGTGGAGGACAGGGTGGAGGACGAGGGTGGAGGACAGGATGGTGGTGGATGTGGGTGGTGGACCAGGGTGGAGGACAGGGTGGAGGTGGACAGGGTGGTGGACCAGGGTGGAGTACAGGGTGGAGGACAGGGTGGTGGACAGGGTGGAGGACGGCCGAGAAGGAAGACGACAGAAAGGACGGTGGACGGATGAAGGGACGGAGAAGGGGGAGGAACAGATGAAGAGATGGAGGGAGGTGACGGAGGAGTGATGGATGAGCGATGGACGGAGCGGTGCAGTACTGAGGCTGTCACTTCTTTAATGCAAATTACCTCCACACACACACACACACACACACACCTCCAGCAGCTGATTTATTGATCAGTTATTATTGATCAGGAAAAAAAATCTATAATCGAGAGGGGAAAGAATGGAGGAAATGGAGGTACAGATAGATAGATCGATTGATTGATTGATTGATCGATTGATTGGCTGATTGATAGATGAAGGCTGCCTGACGCGAACCCGGTTGAACCCGGGCAGTGGCGGCGGCGGGAGGAGCGTGAGGCTGCAGCAGAGTTTGAGCAACTGATGTGAACCCCCCCCCCCCCCCCCCCCCCCCCCCTCCACACACACACACACACACACACACACACACACACACACACACACACACACACACACACACACACACACACACACACACACACACACACACACACACACACACAAAAAAAAAGATTCCCACCACAATCCGCCCAAACTGCCAGCATCAGCTGTTCGCAGCGCCGCACCGCGTCTGTCCGCATACCGCACGCGTCAAACCTCCGCTCTCACCCGGTGCAGAGCCACAGTCATAAAATGGGTGAGGCTTCGGTGAGGAGGTCCCCCCCCCCGCCCCCACCTCCCCCACCTCCCTCCACTATCACCCGTGCGGAGCGGAAAAAGGAGCAGATAAAGCTGCGTCCTCCGCTGCCGATCCGGCCGCGTATCGATCCGCTCCGCGCGCCTGTTCGGGACCGATGCCCCCACATTCGCGCGGCTCTCCGTCAGGGAGGAGGCGCGCGCCGGCTGCAGGTTGCGGCCTCGACAAAAAAAAAAAAAAAAAAAAAAATCACTGCATCTCGGCTCATTTCAGAGTCCGCTCTCCTCCTCCACCTCCTCCGCCCTGCTCCTCCGTCAGGTCAGCGCGAGCGTTTTCACGTCCGCAAAGCACCAGCGCGTCTCTCCGCCACACATGCGGCGCGGCGGGAGGAGAGCGGAGCCGAGCTGGGCCTCTGCGTCGAAACCCGCCGAGACGCGCTCGCATCCGCTCATTAACCGCGGAAACCGGGGGAGAGAACGGGCTCCGGGCCGGAACCGTGACCTCCAGCCGCGGCACGCCTCGTCTCACACACCGAGACGCCCGAGATCAGCCTCAGTCTCGGGCTCCATCCCTCCCCGCTCCGCAGCCACATCACTCTGTATGCACAGCATGAAGAGCCGCGGCACGGCCCGCCGCGCGGCCGCCTCCGCAGAGCCGCCGAAACCCGCACAAAGACGCGTTTTAACACGCTTTCATCGTCCCGCGCCTCTCCGCCCCGCAACGCACCGCACCGCGCCGCACCGCTCGCCTCCGGATGCGGCGGAGGAGAGGCGGCGAGGCCGTGAAGCTGCGGCGGCTACAGGAGGAGGAGGAGGGGGGGCACGGAGGCCAACATGGATGGAAAAGAAAGAGGAAGATTTCATCTTACGCTTCGCAGTTCCGCCGTACGGTCCTTCATGGTGTCGCCGCGCCGCACTGGCTGCTAGACAACGGAGAATCGGGCCTTGTCCGTGAGGGGAGGGGGGGAGGCTTCCAACACCGCGTCGTTCGTCGTTTCGCGCTCCGAGTTTCCCCACCAAGACCCCCTCGGCTCGTCCTCCTCTTCGTCGCTCTTCTTCTTCTCTTCCCCTGGAAAGCGGAGACAGGGATGAGGGAGGCGCGGCGCGGTGTGACGCGTCTCCGCCTGCTGCTGCTGCTGCTGCTGCTGCTGCGCTCAGGTATTTTTTTTCCGCGCGGTGACGGCGCGTTCAAACCCTCCTTCTCTGTTTTTTTTTTGTTTTTGTTTTTTTTACCTCGCCGCCGCTCTGGCTCAGACTGCCCCCCCGGTTCGGTCCGCGGCTTTCTCCTCTTCCTCCTCGGTGCGGTCGCAGTGTGGCCCCGCAGCGCGCAAAGCAGCAGCAGCCCGGCAGGAAAACCGACCGAGAGAGAGAGAGGGAGGGAGAGAGAGAGAGGAGGGGGGGAGGGAGGGGGGAGGAGGGGGAGGGGGAGGGGGGAGGGAGTGTGGTACTGATGCTGCAGAAAAAAAGAGGAGGGAGGAAAGAGAGGGGGGGGCGATGCGGAGGGGACGGAGAGTCAGTGCGCAGGCGTCAGACCCCCCCCCCTCCATCCATCCTCCATCTCTACCTGCTGCTGCCGCTGCGTCTCCCCTCCCCCTCCTCTCCTCCCTGCCCCCCCCCCCTCCTCCTCCTCCTCCCCCTCCCTCCCCTTCACTCTCTCCCTCTCTTTTCCTGCAGCAGCAGGGAGGTGTGTTTGGTTTCAGGTGAATGAGGATGGGGGGTGGGGGTGGGGGGTGGTGGTAAATCAGATCATAACTTCTGATCATGTATAAATATCAGTTATTGATAAATCCTGTTTATGTTCAAATCCAGTTTCCTGTTATAAAACTTTATTGATCCTGTAGGAAATCCTTGTCAATCAATAACGATAAATAAAACAAGTGGAAAATGAAGAAGTAGATGAGCGTAGTAATACTGCACACAGTGTAATAATACTGCACGTGGAGTAATAATACTACACATACAGTTTAGTGTGTGTGTGTGTGTGTGTGGGGGGTCTGGGTAAGACCAGAGCCAGCAGGGTTCACATGAAACATAAACTTATTTTTTACTTTTTAAATAAATTTAAAAGGACGTTTTTTAAAGGATGAAGAATTAAAAAAATAAGTTGAGGGAGTGAAAGAGTGAATTCTCTCTCTCTCTCTCTCCAGGTGTGGGCGTGGCGCAGGTACCAGGTGTGGCTAATCACGCTCCCGCCAACTCCAGTGGTCACCTGCTTCTCTGCTCCAATCACCTGCGGTGTATAACATCCGGTCCGGACCGGCGCTCGTGTTGTTTGCTCGCGATCCAGTTCGTTTTCTGTCGGACCGTCGAACCTCTCCACGCCCGATCCTGCTCCGGTTCCTCCCGGCCCGGTCCGATCCGATCCGGTCCTGAACGCCACTGGGACCTTCTCCTCGCCTTCGGAACCGGAACCCCGGATCACCTCCGCGGATTCTTGTTGGACACCCGACCAGCAGAACCGTGAATATCTCCTGCTTCATCCTACATTTACCGTTTGTTTGAACGACGCAGTGTGTGTGTGTGTGTGTGTGTGTGTGTGTGTGTGTGTGTGTGTGTGTGTGTGTGTGTGTGTGTGTGTGTGTGTGTGTGTGTGTGTGTGTGTGTGTGTGTGTTGAACGGTCACAGTTAAAACACACAGTCAGGACTGACGCTTCTGACTGTGTTCACACCAGGTTTAACTTCCTCCGCTTCATGAAACTGGTTCAGCAGTTAAACTTTGAGGGAACTGTGAAAGAAAAGTAGTAGTAGTAGTACTAGTACTACAAGTTAAGCTTTCAGGCTTAAATATGCAACAGGAACAAATATACTTAATGTACCAAAAGTGAAAATGTCCATTACACAGTGATATTTATATAAATTTTATGTTCATCACTTTAATGTTGCGTGAGCTCAGTAAATAACAGCTGCTGGTTAACGTCACAGTTACACAAAGTAAAACGGCCTTTAACGTTTTTAAAGTTTATTTGTTGTATATTTGTTCTGCGGGTTCCACGGGCCTGTGGCTGCGGTTCTGATTAAACCTCCGGCTTCGCTCAGGCGGTTTTATTGGCGGGTTGTCGGCGCAGCAGGAAATAAAAAGCACAGAAACTTTGCATCTGAGAGAATCTGTCAAATCTAAAAAAGGGACAAGCAGCAGCTCAGCGGGTAAAAACTTAAAGCAGGGTGCCGCGGTGACCGCGAGACCACCCTGGACCCCCGCGGGCCTCCTGGTCCTCCTCCCCGTATCCCACCGTGCCGTCTGGAGACGGGCTGTAGGTCTCGCACAGCGACCCCTGCAGACTGGGAGCGCACTCCGCCGACAGCTCCACGTACAGCACGCCGTGCTTCAGCGTGAACTGCTTAGGGACTTTGCGACCCATCTTGGGGACGACGGACGCCGTCCCCAGCAGGTCGTCGTCCCACTTGTGGTCCCGGTCCCAGACCTCGAAGACGACGGGCCTGCGGAGGAAAGACGGGGGATGTCACAAGTTCATCAACACAAGTGTCGCGTCAGGGTGAATCTGCAACCGGTGGCACTCGTTGTGTAGTTACTCTGAGCTGTCGGCTAACAACGGCTAACAGACGCTTACAACAACAAATAACAGCCACTAACAGCTAATAACAGCAGCTAACAACGGCTAACAGCCGCTAACAGCAGCTAACAACATCTAACAACTAATAGCTGCTAATAACAGCTAACAGCCCCAACACCATCTAACAACAACAGCTAACAGCTGCTAACAATGGCTAACAGATGCTTACAACAACAAATAACAGCCACTAACAGCTAATAACAGCAGCTAACAACGGCTAACAGACGCTTACAACAACAAATAACAGCCACTAACAGCTAATAACAGCAGCTAACAACGGCTAACAGCAGCTAACAACATCAAACAACTAATAGCTGCTAATAACAGCTAACAGCCCCAACAACATCTAACAACAACAGCTAACAGCCGCTAACAGCAGCTAACAACATCAAACAACTAATAGCTGCTAATAACAGCTAACAGCCCCAACAACATCTAACAACAACAGCTAACAGCTGCTAACAATGGCTAACAGATGCTTACAACAACAAATAACAGCCGCTAACAGCAGCTAACAGTATCTAACAGCTAATAGCCGCTAACAGAATGTGGTCTTCTGTCTTCCGAGGGGCAAACAGGACTTTATATATCTTAAATTTTCTTTGAAGCTTTTAAATGAATACATTTTCTACTAAAATTTGTTAAGACATTATTGTGATCGCGCTCATTTCAGTTCTTGCTCTTTTTTTTTGATGTATGTACTTCCTGACTCCTCAGACTGACATCGTGTAGTTTTCACTGTGTGGATGATGTCAGGTTTCATCAGTAGAGGTTCAGTCCACTCACGTTTTGAAGCCCAGGTTGACGGTTTGGAACTGAATGAGATGGTTCCACCGGGGGAAGTCGTCGTTCCAGATCACGCCTGTTGTGTCTCCTAGTCTGCCGTAGCTAACCTTCACGTATGCGTCTGTCTTGGTGGTGTAGTCGCCCCACAGCCCAGAGGCTTTGACCACCGTCACGTTGAGCTGGGCCACGCCGGTCATGGCCGGGCAGCAGTTGGAGTCCACCATCTTGTGTCCTTTGCAACGACAGGCACAGTTTTTGTCTTGTCTGCCGATCTTGCAGCTGGAGGGGCAGGCGAGCGGCTTGGCACTTTTGCGTATGTATTGGCTAATGGCCTTTTGCAAGCTGGACTTCAGACTGGGGTTATCTGACACCTAGAGAACATAAACAATGAGTTTATTTGGATGAAGAAGATCTCTCTCCTTCTGTAGACCTGGACAACACGTGCAAATAAGTTTCTCTCCCTAATTTGCCATTAATTTGCTCCTCACCAGCATGTGCAGGGGGCCGATCATGTAGGAGACCACACCTGGGATCTTCTTCAAGGAAGCGAGCCAATTCTTGTAGCCAGCATTGCCGTTGGGGTTGAACAGGATGTCCCCAACTTCGCCGTCCCAGAACCTCGGTGGTACGG
Source organism: Psettodes erumei (assembly GCA_016785225.1). Lineage (NCBI taxonomy): Eukaryota > Metazoa > Chordata > Actinopteri > Pleuronectiformes > Psettodidae > Psettodes > Psettodes erumei. The sequence goes on from JAFBJZ010000883.1 coordinate 176,459, forward strand.
TCGGAGAAGGCCTGGCTGAAGGTTGCGCCGTTTTTAAGACTGTTGTGTTTTTGTTGGCAGTACTTGAACTCAGCACTTGCTGTCACTCCCTTCACTGTCCCGGTGGCCTCGACGGACAGACAGCTGCTGATGTCCTGGACGGACACCTTGCCGATGGCGGCCTCGCAGGTCCGGATGGCTGTGATGGAGTGCACCCGACCCCCGAGCTCAACCCTGCGGATGAAGTGGGTCCCGTAGATGGCGAAGAAATGTTCGAAGGCCGAGAGGTTATTGAGGTTGTAGGTGACGGGAAGCTGCTTCAGAGAAGCCTCAAACTCTTCGCTCAGTCGAGGGCGGGTGTGAAGACGGAAGCTGAAAGCAGATGAACAAGGAGGCGTTTGGACTTTTCTTCACCTCGCCGATGCAGAGTACGATCCCTGCGACTTACGTTTGAGGAGCTTCGGTACTCACGTGTAGTATTTGCATTGGAGGTTGTGGGTGCTGAAGGAGAACTTGTCTTTCCTGCTGTGACTCTCTGCAAACTGCGTCGATTTGGAGTCCGTTCCTCCAACTGCAAAACCTGCGGTTCCACCGATGCTGAGTCCAGCCTGAGTCAAAACATGTCAAATAATCGTCAGCGACCAGCTTCCTGCTCAACATTAAGAACTTGTCATGTTTGTTGTTTGGCACCCTCGTCTCTGCAGCTTCCTCTTCTTCTACCTGGCGACCTGGTCGCCTGTCGTTCAGAGTCTCAGTAAAGCGCCTCCCACCTTCCGGCTGGTTCCCAGAGATGAGCTCGAGTCTTTCATCACTGCCTGGCTCGACTCGAACGTCTTGCTGCTCAGGCTGCTCCCGCAGAGCACCTGTGGACAGAGAGCATGCTGGGTAACGCTGTTCACCTGCTGCAGAACAACGTGGCGGACGTCGGCGTCAGTTCTCAGACGCTGACCTTGATCCTCCAGTCCTTGACCGACACCGGGAGCTTCTGATTCTGGTTGAGGAGAAATGTGTCAGGACTCGGGTTCAATCTCTCAGAATTAGCTTCACGGGCTACGTCGCTACGTCCTGCTGAGCCTCAGGTGGCGACAGCCCCCCCAGCTGCAGGAGTAACCGCTGTTTTACCTGATTGAGCAGGCTGTTGAAGCACATGGTGCAGTTCCCCCGAGCCCCCCCGACCTTGAAGGTCTTCATGTCGATCACGCTGGCGCCGCTGGTCGCCAGTTTGACCACGTCGAAGCCCTCGCCGACCAGGTTGTGACCCGGAACGAAGGGAGCCCGCTCGCACTCGGCGTGGGAGGCGATGTTACAAACCAGGGAGGGAGGGGGGAGGAGGAGGAGGAGGAGGAGGAGGAGGAGGAGGAGGAGGACAACATCGTGGAGCTGAAAGGAAAGAGACTTGACGTGCGACAGTCTGAGGTCAATATAAACTTTTCACACAAAACACAACCAGCATTTTCTTTAAATGAATCTGAGCAGATTTTATTAAAGACGCATTCAAACTCACTTTAATTATTATTCATCAGAGAAGTCGGACAGATGTGACCAGTAATAATATTTATTATATTTATATTTTAAATAAAACTTTAACCTGTGATGTAACTTTTAAATTTAAAATGACTAAAGTCATTTCAGTTCTGAATCAGACAGACTCTGAGATATTTAACCGACAAATTAAATCTGTCTGCTGGTTCTAAAGTGAATAAAAACGCTAAAATCAAAAACAACTAAAGATGTTGATAAATAAATAATAAAAATGATAAATGCAGGAAACATAAACTCACCCACAGTTTCCTCTGCGTCGTTATCTGGACCAGCTGGACGGACGTTCACAGGGAACTGAGGACGAGTCTGACGCAGCTCGTCTTAAAAAGTCCGTGGGTGTGATCACGCCTCCGGCCGCAGCTCAGGACACTGCCTCAACACGTAACGCCCCGGTCCTGATCCTGGTCCTGGTCCTGGTCCTGGTCCTGGTCCTGGTCCCGGTCCCGGACCAGCAGGCGGAGCTGCATCATCAGCACCACCTGTAGACCCAGCGTCAGACCACGGATTTGAAGAATCAGGTTCTCGTTGAAGGAGCTCGACCGACTGCTGAAACAAACACGAGTAGTACTGAGTAATACTTCACACGTTACTCAGTACTTTGAGTAACGTGTGAAATACTGTGTGACTTAAAGTTGCAGACGAGGTGACGCGTGTTCGCGGCTGAAAGGAGAAGTAACACGGCAGCCTCACGTCAACGGGTTCCGGTCAGTGTCCAGTCATGTGACTCCGCGCGGCAGGAAGTGATGTCGCCTGGCGAGATGTGCGCGTACAACATGCGTGTACTGGTACGTGTACTGGTACGTGTACTGGTACGTTTACTGGTACGTTTACTGGTACGTGTACATACGTGCGGTGCCACCGACATGTGGCCTCGAGAGCTGAACTCAAACATGGACCAGGAGGTTCTGCCTCCTGTCTCTCTGTCCATCTTTTCTGTCCCTGTCTCTGGTGTCTCTCCCTCCCCCTGCAGGACGTCCCGCACACTGCAGCTGATGGAGATTTTCACCTTGGACCGAGGTTGAAGGGCAGTGTGTGTGTGTGTGTGTGTGTGTTAACCCCTCTGACACCCGTCCTGTCGTCTCAGAGAAACATGGACCCTGCAGCAGCGCAGGACACCTGGTCCGGTCCGGTCCGGTCCGGTCCAGATGTGTCTCACTGAGGAGGAGACCAGTCCACGTACTGCATGTACAAGTACACCTTTACCACATCATAGTATCAAAAGTACTGTCTGTACTTATTTCCTGCTCAGTGTGTGATGAATGAACCGTCCTCACTGAGACTCACACACAGAACCGAACCCGACCCCCCCCTTCAAAAACAAAGGCTGCTCTCCAAGGCGCGCACAATAAAGTTTTTACAGGAGCAGCCTATAGGATGAGGGTTGTGTATATATAGGCCCATACGGGCGCACAAGCCTCGTAAACCCGGGCCGGGCCCCCGGGCTGCAGGGAGGGGCCGACCCGTCCGCACCAGCCAGAACCCTCAGGACCGAGTTTCTGTCCCGTAGTTTCAGTTTGTCGTCTCAGGCACTTTCCGTCGCCACACGCGTGTGCGTGTCAGCCCTGCGTGTGCAGCGTTACACAACCACAGAGCAAATACACACTTTAATCGTTAAAACCCTTTTTAAACGTTTCACATCAGACAGGAAGTGGAAAAAAACGTCTCCTTTAAAAGAACGGATGTGACTGGACTGTGTTTAAAGGAGCAGCACACACGCACACACACACACACACACACACACACACACACACACACACACACACACACACACACACACACACACAACATGTCAACACGCTGTGATGACATAACCACATCACATGTTCACATGTTTCATTCACACCACATCCAGTCAGTCAGCTCCACGTGTGTGTGTGTGTGTGTGTGTGTGTGTGTGTGTGTGTGTGTGTGTGTGTGTGTGTGACCCGGCCAGGTGCGGCCGGTTCGGCTCGGCTCGGCTCGGCTCGTCCTCTCTCTCAACAAAAGACAGAGCTGGTCGACCATGATGCTGGTGGCCCCGCCCCTTTAAAAAAAACCCGTTACCGTACCACCCGGAGCAGGAGCGCAGCTCTTTTTAGGGGGAGTGTCTCCGTGCTGCAGCATGCACTCAAATCAGAAGGGGGGGGGCTCTGCAGACACAAAAGAGAGCTGACCCCCCCCGCCGCCACGCTTTGATGTTGTCACAGTGATGTAATGGTGAATTAAAGAGCCGATGAGTCAGGATTTTACTGCCCCCCCCCCATACCTCCTGCTGTTAGTGATTACTACAGCTGTCAGCACCGGCCCAGCAGAACCGGGTCAGCGCTGGTTCTGAGCAGTTCTGCGGGTTCCATCTGTGTGGGCCTGCTCAGGACCCCCCCCCACCCCCACCCTGTGGGACCGGAGCCAGACAGGAAGAGGGTGGGGCCGCGACCACATGGTGCCACACTGGTCCACTGTGACCCGGTTCCGTGTGTGAGACTGTTCGACCCAGAGGAACCGAACGAGTGTGTGTTATTGTTGTCACCTCGGCGGTTACGTAACGGTCCGACTGTGTGTGTGTGTGTGTGTGTGTGTAACTGAGTAAATCCACTCCAGTTACCACAGTAAAGTCAAAACGTGCATATGAATGAGTACACGCTGCGTTCACAGACAGTCGGACATTTCTACACTCACAAGAGGAAATGTGCCCTCACGTCCACTAATGTCCTGGTGCGTGTGTGTGTGTGTGTGTGTGTGTGTGTGTGTGTGTGTGTGTGTGTGTGTGTGTGTGTGTGTGTCGGGGGGGGTCAGTTCCGTTCACTTCGACAGAACCTGATTAAATCTGATCCCGGGTCAGATCCCGCTCTCCGACAGAGCAGGTCTGATGCGGTCTCGATCCCGATTCAGGTTCCGGCCTCGCGAGTTTCGCGGTGATCCGGTTCCGATCCGGCTCCGGGGTCGGTCCAGACGCGCGCGGACCGACGAACGATTCTCTCGAAGCCAAAATGGCGTAGCCTGCCGCAAGGGCGCGAGCGTGCACGGCAGGCACGCGCGCGGGCGGGAAACGCCGCTGCGCCTCTACTCGGGTCTTTCCGGCCGCCGCGGAAGGGGCCGAACACGCGCGGCGCGCCGAGGGGAAGCGAGCAGAGAGCGGAGAGAGCGAGCCGAGCCGCCGCGGGGACAGCCGAGCCGCCCGGGGACGACTTTTATCCAGCTTTCCGGCGGACGCGGGGCTGGGGGGTGGGCCGGGGCCGCGGGGACCGGAGAATGAGACAGCCCTCTTACCGGAGGGGGCGAAACCATGAACGGGGCCGTGTACATTTCGTTTTTCCAGGGCCAGCTGGAGTCCGTGCTGGAGCAGGTCGTGCAGCTCGCCGTCCAGGAAATCAGCAAGACGGTGGGCTGTAGCCTGAACGCGCTGCTGCTGGAGACGGCCGTGAAGGAGCAGGAAAACCGCCGGCTCCGGCTCCAGCTGCCGGCGCCGGAGAGCCGCGGCGGGGACGGCGGAGGCTGCTCGGCGGCCGGGAGGAGCGAGGCGGGCGACGGGGCGGCGGACGGCGGCGGGACAAAGCCCGAGCAGCCGCCGCAGCAGCAGCAGCAGCAGCGGCGGCTCCACGCCCCCGACACGCGCCGCCTGGAGCAGCGGGGACGAGTCGTGGGTGAGCGGCCGTTACACACACACACACACACACACACACACACACACACGGGCGCGCACCCCCCGCCTCTGGCTGCACGCGAACGCGGCATTGCGTAACTCCGCGGAAGGTTTATGAGTGGGGGGGGGGTGTGTGTGTGTGTGTGTGTGTGTGTGTGTGTGTGTGTGTGTGTGTGTGTGTGTGTGTGTGTGTGTGTGTGTGGTGGGGGGGCAACAATAGGGCTGTGTGAGGGACATCGAGGCTGCCCCCCAAAAGACCTGGGTGTCATGTTTTACACACAACAGGTTCAGATGGGAGAGTGTGTGTATGTGTGTGTGTGTGTGTGTGTGTGTGTGTGTGTGTGTGTGTGTAGCTTCAGATGGTCAGTCAGTGCCAAAACACACACACAATAACTGAGTAGTCTGAGGAGGGTGTGTGTGTGTGTGTGTGTGTGCGCGTGCGCGCGTGCACGCAGGTGAAACACACACACACATGCACAGACATGTGAGGACGAGCTGATTCCAGGACGCACTTTCACGCATGCATGACCACATCTGCACACTTAACCGCACACACACACACACACACACACACACACACACACACACACACACGACTGACACGCAACCCCCCCTCCCAAAAATAACACACAAAACAAAGAGAAGACGCCTCCCTGAAGCAGGACGGCCAATCACGTGCGAGGAGGGACAAACAACATCACACCACGCCACAGTGACGCACACACACACACACACAGATAATTAGGCCCCGACACATCGAGGTCAAAGGTCACTCTGCCCCCCCACAGACCAGCTGAAGTCCGTCATGGAGCAGGTCCTGGACTTCGCCGTGCGCGAGCTGACGAAGATCGTGGAGGCTTCGTTCGACGACCTCCTGCTGGAGATCACCAAGATGGAGACGGAGCGGCAGGTCCTGGAGGAGAGGCTGGGCAAGGGAGGAGGCAAGGCCCGAGGAGGAGCAGGAGGAGCAGGAGGAGCAGGAGGAGCCGGGGAGGAGGAGAGGCTCGGAGAACGACTCCGTGTCCCCCAGCGGCTCGGAGGACGCCCGGGAGGAGCCGGCCGAGGTCCCGGTGTCCAAAGAGACGGAGGGTGAGTGACGCCCCCAATCACAACCAATCGCATTGATCGACTTATTAATTCTAAACCCCCGTCTGTTCCTCGTATTCTTCCTCCTCATCTTCTCTTCTTCCTCACCCCCCCCAGACCCGGAGCACCCCCCCGTCCTCTCGGCCTCTCAGGACTGGGTCCCGATCCTGGACAAGGTCTTCGGTCAGAAGTGGTGCAGTGACGTGTGGCCGATTAAAGAGCTCGCCGAGGGAGGAGGAGGAGGAGGAGAGGGGGGAGGTGGAGGCGGAGGAGGAGGCGGGAGGGCCGGGGGGCGGAGCGGGCGGAGCCCCTCCCCGCCCCCCCGGCGGCCCTGGAGCCGTCCCCCTCGTCCCCCCAGCAGGACCCCCGCTGGACCCCCCTGGAGGACATGGAGGTTTTCTCCCCGGACGACGACGCCGCGGCCAAGAGGAGCAGCGGGGGGGGGGGCGTCGCCGGGGCGCCGCCCGCAGCCCCCCCCAGCCCCACAGGTGAGGGCGGAGTCTCTGTATCGGCGCTTCACCTGGTGATTGATTATGTTGATCGATCGGTTGATGAATCAATATGAGACGTTACAGAAGAAAGAGGCTAATCGATCCAAGATTATTGATTATTATCCAACAGCTAATTGATCCGAGGAGTTTTGCTTCTGATAATAATATCTGATCAGATTTATTGATCGCCGCCCCCCCAGCGTCGTCAGGCCGCCGCTCTTCGGCGTCCATGCTGCACCGTCTGCTCACGCTGCCGTCTCAGCTGCTGGAGGACGACGAAGACGCCGCCGCCAAGGACGCGCTCGTCGCCCTGGCGACCGACGGCGCCGACGAGGGCCGGACCTGCCCGTCGCCCCTGACGACCAGGGAGGAAGAGGAGGAAGAGGAGGAGGAGGAGGAGGAGGAGGTGAGGGGGACAAAGGGAGGAAGGTGAGGGAGGACTCTTCAGATTAAAATGTGTTGGCGTGAGACGATCATGTCTAATCTGTATTGATCGGTGGATCGATCGGTGGATTGATCGGTGCTCTCTCCCTGCAGAAGAAGAGGAGGAGGGTGTGGTCCGAGTGTGAGGAGTGTGGGCGGAGGTTCAGTCGGATGTGTCTCCTGAAGGCGCACCGTCAGACTCACGCGTCCTCCCCCCCGTCCCCGCCCCCTGCCGCCGCCGCCGCCGCCTCGGCGCTGCGCTGCTCCGAGTGCGGCAAGAGGTTCTCCTCGGCGACCCGCCTCCACAGCCACGTACGGACCCAGCACGCCGGGAACCGGACCTGAACCAGGGGGGATCTCCTGGGACCAACTGGAAACGGGGTCCGAACAGAAGTCAGCAAAAACCACCACAGGAGGAGCCGCAGACCCGAGACCAGACCAGAACAAGACCAACAAACAGCCGAAGACCTGAAGGAACCGAACGCAGAGCCACAAACGGGGAAGGCCGGGTCCAGATCCTCAGAAGAACATCTACCATAATGTGAAGTTCTGCCCTCATCCGGGACCAGATCGGTTCTGCTTTGCCGGTTTTGTTCTGGATCAGGTCGGCAAAATACTGGGATCCAAGACCGACGAATCAAAACCTTCAGGCGGCGCCGACCCGCACGGCCCGGGTTCACCAGAACTTTAACTCCAACAAGTTTCCAGATGATCTTAACTTTAGTTTGTAGGTGAAACGGATTCATCAGTGAGTTTCTGCTCAGAGTCCGGTCCAGAATCACAGGAGGGAGGGGGAGGGGGAGGGGGTGGAGGAGGAGGAGGAGGAGGAGGAGGAGGAGGAGGAGGAGGAAGAGCAGGAGGAGGAGGAGGAGGAGTCTGCTCCACCTGCAGGTGAGGTGGTTTCTTTTCTGGCAATAAGCTGGGTGCCTCAGCAGTCGGAGCACCACTTCCTGCTTCCTGTGGGCCCCCCCCCTCCCCCTCCCCCTCCCACAGGAAGAGGAAGTAGATTTTCCCACCTGGTTGTTTTTAAAGTGTCCTTCATCTTTTTTCTCTCTTCGCTGGTTTTGGACGATCGTCGTCACGTTTTATGTTTTTCTGAGCATCTTTGAGGATTTTTGTGTCTCCACCTGTGCAGGTGAGCAGGTGACCCCCCCCACGTTAACACACAGATACCTCCCGACCCACAAACACAACCAACACAACCACACACTTTACTTCGGTACAGAAGCTCGACTCTTCCAGGAAGAAACAAACAAAGTGGGAATAATCCTGAGATTTAGTCTCCGTGCATCAGATGATATTTTATTAGGATTTGGATTGAACCGACACTCAGATTATTTGTTTGTCTTCCTGGCAGAACTGAGCGTCCATAAATCTATCAGAATACGGACAGATTATGAAATGTCCCAGAATACTGACTCCAACGAAAATTCCTATTTATTCAGTTTAAAAACTCAAACAAATTAAATCTAAAAGTTTTTTTAAATAATTTCAAACGTTTGTTTTTACGTCAGATCAGCTGATCTTTATCAGGCGAGAGAGGAAACCAAAATAAAAGCACTAATAAGAAAATAAAAGCATTTACAATTATGAGAAGTTTAAAATAAATTATGAAACTAATTATTTTCTCTAATAATCCCTGACTTCCTGGTCGACAGGAGCTTTTATACTTGAGATGAAAACGTAGAAAAGAAGAAGAAACGTTTTTTAAACTCGACCCGAAGGTGCAGACGGACTCGGTTTGTCACCGGAACCAGAACCAAATCATATTTGATGTTTCTGGAAGACGACCGGCTCAGCTAATCGCTTATTTGTAACATCGAACGTTTGACTGCAGATTAACTGAAGAACAATTCGAGCCCAAAGATCAAACGAAAAAAAAACGAAACAGGTTTTTCGCTCGACGATCAAAACGAAAACGAAGCGTTGACGAGAAAGTTTGTTGGAAACCGAACTCGCGTCGACGCTTCAGCACAAACAATCAGCTGTTTTTACGTGTTTGAACAAAAAACTCTGAGCAATACGGAGAAGAAGCGAACGCGCGTTTGCAAAAACGGAAACGTGGAAAAATATCTCCGACCCAGAACTTGTGTGAAATCTTCCTTTTAATTTGAAAACGTTTAACTTCCTGTCTGTGGCGAACGTCGTGTGATTGGTTCACGCGCTCACATACCTCATTTTCCTCGTTCAACATTTCCAGTGTTTGTTTTTTTTCTGTTGCGCTCCACACAGACCTCATTACCTCAGTGTTGTTGTTCCTGTTTCTTCTCAGCTTCTTTCAAACGGAGGCTGAAGCTGAACGCGCCCTTTTCTCAGGTTCGAAGACGGGAAACGTTCTGAGCGGTTTTTCGCTCGCGTGTCGGTTCTGACCCGAAGTCTCAAAAGAAACTTTCCTCGACAAACGAAACTGAAGCGACGTTTCAGGAGGATGTTCGTCTGTCCCGAGGAAAGTTGATAAAAGAATAAAAATACGGTCGATCGAAATCATGAGATTTCAACTCGCAGCGACGGTTCGTCTTTTTAAATTTCCTGGAAATAAAAAAAGACGAAGGCGAGCGGCTCGTCTGGAGAGACGTGGGTTTGTTTTGAGCTAATTATCAGGAGTCAATATTCACACACGATTATCGTAACTGGTTTTGTGTAGCACTTTTAAATGAAGTCTCTGTTGTCAAGCTTTCTTTTTGTTTCCTCATCAAAAACGCACAAACGAAGGAGACGTTCAGTTACGTGGTTTTTTACAGGACGGCGGCCGCTTCGCCGCGCACGACGACCGAACGGCCGGCGGTTTCTCTCGTCGTGAAACCCGTCGACCAATCGACGCTCCTCCTGTCTTTGTTTACAAATCCACGAGCGAGAGAAATGCATCTGGTTCAATGCAGCGTGGATCAGAAAACGCCAGATTAAATTTAGATCACGTGTTCGTACCGCAGACTCAGACACGAGTCCACAAGTTTCAGTTCAATAATTCAGAATTAAAATCTGATGTTTACCTGAAGAATCGTTTAACAGGAAAACAGGAAATTTAAAATATAATATTTAGTTGTTGATGATTTCAGCCGGATGCATTTCTCCTCGAATATTTTTTTTTTTTTTAAGGAGGAACGTTCAGAGAAATCAGCTCCACCGTGTCGGACGTCGTCTGTTCGCACTGAGACGTGTTTCTGTCACGACTCCTGTGATTTTTATTTTACGGGCTGCTGGTTTTCTGAAAAGTGGTTGTGTGGTTCTCGAGTTCTTTCAGTTCAGGCTGAAACGACGCAGAGAAAGAAGGGAATTTCACTGGGAGCCCAGACGGACCTCCATCTTTTTTTTAAAAACCTCCTGAAGGGTTCCTGTAGGAAACCCTGCGTGGTCGGTCTGCAGAATCACAGCCGGGGTTCCTCAGGGAACGATCCTAGGTCCTCTTACTGTTTGATAAAGATGTGAGAATGACGGGGTGAAAGGGACGTTTTAGTGTTTTTAATGTTTTAAAGTCGGCTGTACGTTCACCGTGACACAGGGAAACGCGACGTTCAAGTCCTGGAGGGTTTTTATTCTTACTGTTGTTTTAAATCTGTTTTTACTCCCTGTATTATGTCGATGAACTGACTCGTCTCAGTGTTTGGTTTTTATGCAATACTTTTGATAAAACGCCCTTTTTGTAATTCAGCACTCTAATAAAACCAAATCGAACGGCGGAATTGGAAAAGTGCTGCAGCCGAGCGATGGCAGGGTCAGGAAACGTGAGACGCTCGTTTCCATCGTCCGTCAATGTGAACGTTAAAATTGATGTGACCTTTGACCTTTCTGTGACCAGTGAATCATTGCCAACTTTTGTATGACTGTAACCAGTGAACAGGTGAGGATGGCGTGTTTTTTAATTTTTATTATGACCTGTTTTAGTCCATGAGACCGGGTACTTTTTAGTGTTGAAACCAATAAATGTTCACAACAGACCGGGTCTGAGTCTGATTCTGCCGGACCGGAACCACTGCGGCATTCTGGGAAATCCTGTCGTTCTGAACACGAACTCCACTACTACACATGTGTATAACGGTGGTGTTGTTATCAGTACTGGTAGTAGTATTACAGTAGTACAGCAGGTGATGTAACTTCAGCACATTTTAGTAACAGTAAAAAGTATTTAATATTTACACGTTACGTCATAAAATACTTCATCGTGAGTGGACCGGACTCGTCCGTCCTCACCTGGACCAGGTAAGCGCACCTGCTCGCGACCGCGCGGGGCCGATGACGTCACCGACACCGGCAGATCGCCACTTGACCGCGCTGACCCCGCGCCGCGGGGCGCGTGCCGCCCGCCCGTTCGCTCCGTTGTTTTACGACACCGGCGCGTGCCGCCGGCGGGGGACGGAAAACAGAAGGAGCGCGAGGTGACGGCTCCGTAACAATGTAGCGAGCGCGTGCCCGCCGGGCGCGCGACGCTGGAAACCGTGCCCACCTCCCGCCGTTACCGTAGTTACCTGCGTACCCGCCTGCACGGGTCCGTGCACGAGCGAGAAGAGGGCAGGCGGAAAGGAAGGAAGGAAGGAGGGAAGGAGGGAAGGAAGGAGGAGTACAGAAGGGGGGGAAGACGCGAGAGAGGAAGGAGGGAGGAAAGGAAGGTAAGAAGGAGGGAGGGAAGGAGGGAGCGGAATTAGTCAGTGATAGAGGGGAGGAGAGGAGGAGAGGCGGCGGGCTGTTCTGCCGAGGTGGACGTGGCGGGTCCGGCGGAGCGAGCTACAAGTGACGGACGGCGGACCGAACCGAGGCGGACAGGCGGCCATGAACCGGACCCCCCGCAGGTAACGCGCCGCTCCCCGCGCCGTCGTCGCCCGCCCGCTCGGCCCCGGCGCGCCGCTTTTCTCGGTGCCGCCGCGCTCGGCTTCCTGCCTGTCTCCCGGGCTCCGCGACACCTCGCGCCCGCCGGAGCCTCCGCGGGGCCCCGCGCGGCTTTCGCCGTGCGACGCGGCGGGGTTCTTTTGTGCGGGGGGGCTGTCAGCCGCTCCCCGCGGCGGGCGGCGGACCCGTCCCCCCTCCCCGCCTCACTCTCACTTTCTCCCCGTGCTAACAGCAGCTAGCCCCGCTAGTTAGCTTAGCAGGCTGCGATAAACAAGATGGCCACTGGCTAGCTCCGCTCCAGACATGGCACCTTGCCCCGTCTTTGTACGCGTGAAAAGCGGCTTCGGACGCGTCTCCCCCCGCTGTCACCGGCGGCCCCCCCGCCCCGGCGGGACGGTCGGGGAAACAAAAAGTTTCCGGGCCCGAACCGGACTTCGTGGCGTGAGAGAGAACCGGACAAAAACATCCCGAGGAGGAAAAAAAAATCACCGCCAGATTGTTTGAGTCCGTGCGGCGGCTGCGTGGCGGCGCGAGGAGGCGAGCTGAGCCCGGGGAGCCGCGTCCGAACCCGGGTCCGGGTCCGGGTCCGACCCGCTCCGGCCTCTTTTTAGTTCTGAGCGGACCGATACCAGCCGGCCTGCCTGCAAACTTTTCAGTGTGTGTGTGTGTGTGTGTGTGTGTGTGTGTGTGTGTGTGTGTGTGTGAGAGAGAGAGAGAGAGAGAGAGAGAGAGAGAGTGTGTGTGCGGGGAGGCCGCTGCAGACTGAAGTATAGAAGAAGTAGTAGTAGTAGTAGTAGTAGTGGTAGTAGTAGTAGTAGTAGTAGTGGTACCGGTCGGGTCCGGGCTGAGACTGAGCAGGATCTGTCAGAACAGAACTTCACGCAGGAACTTGAGGTTTGAGATAAAGAAGAAGTCAATCTGATCCGATCAATAAACTGATCAACCTGATCAATGAGGGAACAATCTGAACCCTGTTGAAAATATAGCGATCGATTAAAAGAAGTCTCTCTTCCCGCCGTCGTTCAAGAAACCGTGCCGATAAAGTTTCTACAGAGACGGCGTGCGATTGGTTCGAGGATCGATCGGGCAGGTGAGTCTGAGCCGCAGGTCGTGACCCCTCCTCACCTGTGTGTCCGCAGGCTGGGCCCAGTCAGGTGTGGGTGGTGACGCTCTCAGGGACACGCCCCCTGCCCCCCGGCCCCTCCTCTCCCAGGACAGGTAGCGCTCTTCAGCAGCGGGGGCGGGGGAGGAGGAGGAAGGTGGACCTCGGCGATACTTCGATCGGAGCGAGGAGGATCAGCTCCGCCCCTCCGCCATGACGGACCTGGAGGCCGAGTGCTTGGGTCTCGGCCTGGCCCCCGAGTGCGGGTCCCCTCCCCCGCCCCTGGACCCCTCCCTGCAGGCGGACTGCGGCCCGGGGCCCGCCTCCTCGGCCCCGGCGCCCACCCTGGCCCTGCTCTCCTCCGACTGCCCGACGCCCACGCTCAGCTCGCTGGCGGCGGAGATCGCGGAGCCGCTGGTGATGCTGCCGTGCGTGAAGAGCGAGCCGGAGGACGGGGACCTGGAGCCCATCCGGACCGTGGACCTGTCCGAGATCCAGCCGCTGTCCACCGCCGAGCTGGGCCACGACCAGATCAAGATGGAGATCAGCGGCCTGGACTACATCAAGTCCGAGCACCACGGTCACCACGGCAACCACCACCTGGGCCCGTTCCACCACGGCGACGTGACGGAGCTGGACTACAAGTCGCACTACGAGCCCAGCTCCGTGTTCGACTACATCTCCCAGGTAAGAGACGTGCCCGGGTCCTGATGTGTAAAACCGGAACCAGAACCGCCGGAGACCCAGAACTTCCTCTTCTCTGCCGAGCTCAGACAGATTAAGATCTAATCCCACAAATCCTGTTAAACACACACAGTGAGAGGAACAGGGATGCAAACAGGACGGGTTCTGGCGTCGGTTCTGGATCAGCGCAGGTCCACGGTTTGGATTTGTGGACCAGAGGGCTCTGACTCAGAACATCTCGTCGTCCGCTCGAACCCGAGTCTTTGTTTGGGAGGAAGTGCCAAAGGACTGCGGTTCTGGTTCTGGTTCTGCCTCAGACGTTGCGGACTGACGGTTGTGTCGTTGCAGGTGACGGACACGCTGGACTACATCAAGTCGGACCACCACGTGGACCTGCAGTGTTACTACACCGCAGACCTGGGCTCCATAAAGTCCGAGTACGCCGAGTCCGGCCCGGCCCACCTGCAGCACAACGGGCTGGAGTCCATCCACATGGCCGAGCTGCGCACCGAGCTCAACAAGCTGCGGCCCGACGCCCTGCTCCTGGACAGCATGGGCAAACCGGACCCCGAGTTCGGCGGCGCGGCGCTGTATGAGCTGCAGCCGGCCCAGGACGGAAGACGGCGGCGGCCGGGCCGGCGGCGGGAGGCGGGGGCGCGGCGGGCGCGACCAAAACCCAGAGCCCGACGGTGAGGAAGCCGCGCAACATGCAGGGCGAGAAGCCGTTCTCCTGCACGCAGTGCGGCAAGAACTTCAGCACGCTGGGGAACCTGAAGACCCACCAGCGCATCCACACCGGCGAGCGCCCCTACACCTGCTCGCAGTGCGGCAAGAGCTTCGGCCAGGCGGGCAACCTGAAGCGGCACCAGCTGATCCACACGGGACAGAAGCCGTACGTCTGCGCCCACTGCCCCAAGGGCTTCACCAAGGCCGACGACCTGCGCTCGCACCAGCGGCTGCACACCGGCGAGCGGCCCTTCATCTGCGCCACCTGCGGCAAGAGCTTCGGCCAATCCAAGGAGCTGAAGGCGCACCAGCTGAGCCACACGGGCGAGCGGCCGTACTGCTGCCAGCACTGCGGCAAGAGCTTCACCAAGGAGACCAGCTACCGGAACCACGTGCAGATCCACACGGGCGAGAAGCCCTTCGCCTGCTCGCAGTGCGGCAAGACTTTCAGCAACTCGGGCGTGCTGAAGACCCACGAGAAGATCCACACGGGCGAGCGGCCGTTCGGCTGCACGCAGTGCGGCAAGAGCTTCGGCCGCCTGGGCCACCTGAAGGCGCACCAGCAGATCCACACCGGGGAGCGGCCCTACGCCTGCCCCCGCTGCGGCAAGACTTTCAGCCAGTCGGGCCACCTGAAGGCCCACGAGCAGATCCACAAGCGGGAGCGGGCCGACGCGGCCAGCACCGGCAGCAGCACCGTGGGCAGCGACAGCAGCTAAGGCGCGCTGTGACCTTTGACCTCGCGGGACAACAAAGTATTATTGTTTGTTTTTTTTTATAAATTTCTCTATAACGTTTGTTTCCTTCTTTCGTACCTTTTCGTACCTTCGTGCTCTTTCGGCATCGTGTTCGCGGGCGGGGGGGGGGGGCGGACTCGACTCATTTGCTCTTATGCAAGTGTCCGTGTGTGTGTGTGTGTGTGCGTGTGCACGTGTTGCGTCGTGTGTGTCCGTGGGCGGGCGCGGTGCCGGGGCGCTCAACGGACGGGCTCCGAACCCGGTCAACCCCCCGCCCCCTCCCCGGGGGCCGAGTACCAGTACTTATTTTTGGAGTACTTACCGATACACAAGCACAAATACTTCAGTGACCAAGTGTGAGTACTTCCTTTTGTGTTTGGTTTTTAAAAACCTTTTGTACCGAAGCGGACCAGGAACCCGCTCGGAACCGACGGGAACGAGTTGATTCCTGTTACCTCAGAGCGAGCGCGGGTTCCACGCACAACGCCTTTTTTTTAACGTCACGTCAAACAAACTTTGATCCGGTTCCCGGTCCGGCTGCTGGTCCGGCTCAGACCAGATCAGCTGGTGTCAGTGAAATCAGTGAGAATGTGTAGAAGAGCTGCGCTGTGTCGGTTCTTACGGGGACGGGTTCTGATGACCGGCTCCGTATATCCAGATCGGTTCTGATCCCGGAGAAGACGTCGGACATGATTTTCTCCTTCAGGGTGAAATCAGTTTGATTCAGAAATCACCGATGAATGAAATTCATCAGACTTACTGAAAACGATAAACGTCTTCGTCCTCGTCTTCTCTGGGATTCGCGGTTCAGATCGCGTCGATCGGGTTCCTGGTTCTGGTTCCTCAAAGTTCTGCAACTCTGAGTACAGTTCAGTCTTTTGCCAACGAGTACTTGTTTTTGAGTACTCGCCGCCAGTTTACGAGTATTTTGTGTACACGTATGAACCCGATGACGCGGTTCTGATATTTGTTATTGATCGGTACCGATCGATCAGGACATTCCACGGTGACCTCTTTGTTTGATAATCGGCCGATACGACGCTCTTTAGTTTTTGTAGCAGAAAAAAAAATCAATCATTCCAGCTCCAGCGCACCCCCCGACCCGACCCGGATCGTTCACTGTGTTCAAATCTATTGATTATGTCATTCCTACAAAATAATAAAATTATTAAAAAAAACAGCAGCAAAAACAAAACAAAGGTGTTAAAGCATCTTGTAAGAGAATTATTAAAGAAACTAACGTCCTGCTCGTTTCTCGTCTGCTCTTTCTTCACGACAAGTTCTGGTTCCGGTTCTGATTCAAGAACGTTGTTACTGATAAGTTGTGTCTGATGCAGAGATCAATACTTTTATTGGTGATTTCCTACAAATGAATGTATCAACAATGTGGAAATGATTCTTTGAAAACTGAACCGGACTTCCGGACCAGAACCCCCACCACCCGTACTGTTTGAGACCACTTCAGGCGTGCGTTTGTGGATCTGGTTCTGGTGTCGGGACCCGTGGCGCTGCAGGTAATTCTGGGTGAAGAGTGACCACGTTATCAGGAACCGGTTGTTGATGTCGGTGTGAACTCAGAATCATTACGTTCAATAACCGATCACACCGCTTGTTGGGTTTAGAGTTTTTATTCATTGAAACATCAGAAGTTCTGCTGGTGGGGAACTCGACCCAGTTGCAATCACATCACGTGAAGGCGCTCCCTCGTCCAGCAGGTGACAGGTGGAGATGTGACCCCCCCCCCCGGGTCAGGCGGACAGGTGACCGGTCTCAGATGGTCTCCTCGATGACCTTTGTGATGATTTTGGTCGTGGATGAGACCGAAGATCTGAGAGACAGGAGAAACTGGTCTGAGTCCTGTTTCAGCTTTTACTGAGGTCGGACTGCTCGGAGGAACGAACTGAACCCAGGTCAGGTGTTCAGAATTGATCACCATGGTGATTTGCCTGAACAGTTACCATGGTAACAGTACGGGCCCGGACCTGCGGACTCCTCTTACCCGACTCCGTCTCCATCCAGCAGCCTCCTGTACTCGGCGATCTCCAGCTCCAGCCTGGTCTTGATGTCCAGCAGCATCTGGTAATCCTGTCCCTGGCGCTCCAGGTCGGCCCTCAGCTGCAGCAGCTGCTCCTCCAGGCCGCTCACCTGCACAGGTAAACTACGTCAGCACCTGCACTTCAGACCTTAACGGGGTGACCTCGACAGACAGAACTTCTCACCTGCATCTGGAAGCCGTTCATCCGCGTGGCGTAGCGAGTCTGGGTCTCGGCCAGTGTGGCTTCGAAAGCGGCTTTCTGCAGTGAGACGGATGGGTTAGAGGACCGGACCCATGGACTTTGAACGTTCACGTTCTCGCTGGTCTCACCATGCTGAGCTGTGACTGCAGCTCGATCTCCAGACCCTGAAGCTGAGTCTTCACCTCCTTCACCTCCGAAGTCGACGACTTCAGCGTCATCTCTGCGGTTGCCACCTCCTGACTGAGGACCTCCGACTGCAGGAAGAGGAAGAGGAGGATGAGTGAAGACGACGTTCAGGTTTGTTGTGATCCCTCTGTAACAGACTGTTCTCTTTCCCACCTTGGCCTGGAACCAGGACTCCAGGTCTCTGCGGTTCTTGGAGGCGACGGTCTCGTAGTGCTCCCTGATCTCCTCCATGACCTTGGAGAGGTCCTGCTGAGGAGCGGCGTCCACCTCCACGTTCACCTGACCGCTCATCTGGGTGCGCATGGCCAGCAGGTCCTGCAGACAGACCAATGTGTTTTATCGGTGTGATGGGCAACGCAGGAAACCCCTCCACCACGTGACCCGGTCAAACAAGCATCAGGTCCTTGTCAGGTTACCTCCTCGTGGTTCTTCTTGAGGAAGATCAGCTCCTCCCTCAGGCTCTCCAACTGCATCTCCAGGTCGGACCTCCCGAGCGTCAGCTCGTCCAGAACTTTCTTCAGCCCGGCGATGTCAGCCTCCACCGACTGACGCATGGCCAGCTCGTTCTCGTACCTGCAGGGAAGCAGATCGGGATCAGATCGGGATCAGGTCAGGTCAAAAAGATTTAAAGCCTGTGAGAAACTTTCACATCAGTTGATCACGTTACGTAAACAAGTAAACAAGACGGGAAAAAACTAAAATAATTAAACGACAAGTAGGAATTACAGAAGAAATATAATCCAGAATAAAGAAGCAATAAAAACCAGGATGAAACTTAACACTGAAGAAAAATTAATTGATGATTTTTCTTCATTTCACAGAGTCAGTGAGTCCGGCAGCTGCAGTTCCCATGGCGACCAGCAGAGGGGCGCTGCTGCCGCTGGAGACCGACCTTCTGCTCGCAGGTAAACGCTTCATGTGATCACAAGAAGGAGAGCGATGAAAAGAAAGGAGAGTAACGACGATAAAGAAGCAGCGACTCACTTGACTCTGAAGTCGTCCTGGGCCAGTTTGGCGTTGTCGACGCCCAGCATGATGTTTCCTCTGACGGTGACGGCGTCCTGTATCTGAAGACACACGACAATAAACACGTGTGTGTGTTTGTTCACCACAATACACACCAGTTAAAACACACAGTCAGACTAATAAACATCATATTTCATGTTTAACTTCGTGCAGGTTGTGTTCTGAAGATCCAAACTAAATGAAGACCAGCAGGACCAGAACCAGGACTACAGACACCACACTGAACATGGTTTCCCATGATAAACTTCCTCCTCACCTTCCCCTGCAGCTCTGTGATGACGGTGAAGAAGCTGCTGTAGTCCCTGGTGGAGGGGCCGACCCTGCTCTCCACGAACTGCAGGATCTTCAGCTCCAGCTCGGCATTGGCCTTCTCCAGGGAGCGCACCTTGGCCAGGTAGGAGCCCAGGCGGTCGTTCAGGTTCTGCATGGTGAACTTCTCGTTGCCGATGAGGCTGTCATCCATTCCTGATCCTGCACCGAAACCTGCACCAAAACCTGCACCTGCACCAAAACCTGCGCTTGCTCCACCACCAAAGCCGAACCCGCTGCCGCCTCCAGCAGAGACCGTCTTGCGGGCATGGGACACCCTGACACCTCCACCTCCTGCTCCTCCCACCACACTGAACGAGCTCATTCCTCCAAGGGAGGATGTTCGCCCCACGCCGCCGCTGCTGCCGCCGAACATGGAGCCCCGTGAGGAGAAGGAGTACATGGAGGTCATGGTGGTGATGGAGGAAAGGAGGAGGAGGTCTGTGTTCTCTGAAGGAGGAGGGAGTCTCACAGGAGAGAAGTGCGGAGCGCCGATCCTCCTCCTCCTTTTAAGCTGCTCAGGTGAGGGGCAGGGTCAAGAGCCCAACACCGTCGGGGGGCGGTGGTTGTGAATCATGGGCAGTGATGAGCTGCCACATGTGAGCGCTTTACCCCTGCAGGCGTTAAAGCTCCGCCTCTGGACGGAGGGGTGGAGCCTCTGCATGCAGGTGTGTGTGTTACCTTCTGATGAACTTCATACCTGCAGGTGAGTGACAGCTCTGCTGCTTCTCAGGACCCTAAAGAGAAAGAAACTGGGAGTGAGTTCTCCGATCCATCCTGAGTTTATCAGCTCACTGCGACGTAGTTTATGACAGAGCGAGATTACGTGGACAAACCGTGGACTGAAATATGACGGATTTAGATCAGAGACTGAACCTTGACTCAAAACCTTTTTCTTTTTAGCAGATTTAAATCAAAACATCCAAATGATTTCAATCCAAGTTCCTTCTGGACCATAAACAAACTGCTGCGGTATAAATCTGGGTCCGCCGGGGCCCCCATGCCCACCTGGAGACCAGCAAGTCCCAGGTCCTGCACCAGGCTGAGCCCAGTTCAGGCTTGGAGGAGGACTGAGTAGGTTCAGCGGTACAGGGCCCAGCTGCAGATCCATCCCGGTCTATCCATGCTGGCTTCAGTCTGAACCGGGACCACACTTTGGTTCTGGGTCCAGTTTAAGTTCTGTAAACCTTGTCAGTCAACACTGATGCTGACCCCCACCCCCACCCCCACCCCTTTGTTCACAGGTACATTCATGACCCCCAACTTCCAGTCCACATGGACTCCTCTTCTTACTTCAGCCTGATCTGGTTCCAGTCACCGTGTGAACAGAACCTGTTCCGCACATGGTGAACCCGGTGCTGAACGTTACAACAGATTCCTGCTGCCTCCAGAGAAGATCCTGTCGGATCGTGTGATTGATGTGGGTGGAGACGGCGCCGTTACATAACAGCCCCGGGGGCGGTGAAGATTAATGACACAGTAAATGTCAGGACTGAACGTTCACTGCTGCTGCTGCAGGCGGATCGCTGGTCATCATCATGTCAGCGAGTCAAACGACCGACCGTCAGCGAACGCAGCAGAACACATCCCGCTCTCATCACGTGGAGTCTCAGTGATGTGATGATGACTGATGATTAAACGCCACAGAGGAACCTGCAGCTTCACTCTCCAGAACACGGTGAAGAACGTGGAGAACCGGGTTCAGTGTGAGAGCTTCAGGACCTGGGCCTGGGCGGCTCTCCATCAGGGAGGCTGAAGCTCAGGAGAAACTGGCTGATGATGATCTGAAGCAGGCTGGTCGGAGCCCAGACTTGAACCCAATGGTTCTGGATGAAGAACGGTCCAGAAGTCCTCCTGAACAGGATCTACAGATATAGGGAGTGACAGTTGGACCCGTTGTTAAGCGACAGCTGGGCCCACTCCTCACAGTTTGCTTTCCTCTGTGTTTCACCCGCAGGTTCTGGATAAAACCGGGTCATACGGAGACCTTCTGTACTTTATCTAGGCAGAGTGAGTTAACGCAGTGTTCTCACAAGTCCGGTCACAGCACAGTGTGGTTCCTCTGGGTTCCTGTTCTCCTTCAGGGCGTTTCAGTGCAGGAGCACAGCTCTGCACAGACCAGATTTAAAAACAAACGAATTAAGGAACAAAGTGAGGACTGTTAGTCCTTAGATGTCTTTATGAACTAGAACATTAGCTCTCAGAGAAATAATCCCTTTCTTTGCTTTGCCTGAGGGAGCCACTCAAATTCCCATCATGCAACAGTTCAAACTCCCTGACACCATCGGAGGAGTCAGAAAAAAGAGAAGTGTTCTTTTTAAACCTGTGCAGGTAAACTGAGGAATGATGCCCGGGGGGTGGGGGGTCCATCTCAGAGAAAAATCTGTTCGGATCAGGGGCGTGAAGTGGCCTGCAGAACCGCTGCAGCTGCCAGCACCCTGAGGGGGGTGGGGGTCAGGAGACCAGATGGTGGCAGGAGCAGGGAGGGTCCAGCAGGGGGCAGCAGACTCACACTGAGCTATTATCAGGCGTATGGTGTGTGTGAAGGCAGAGAAACAGACACCGCAGTGTTTTCACATGGACTCTCTTTTTATTGTCAGAACGTGAGGTTCTCCTGAAGGAACATCAGGGTGGAGACGACCTGGCTCAGCGGTTCAGGAGGGTGGAGCTCCCCACCTTCCCATCGGCCACCTTCTCCATCACCGTCACCACCCTGGTTGTCACTGCCTTGGAGAAGGTGCTGCGGACCGATCAGAAAGCAGACTGAGTCGAGTACATGCGAGTACTTGTAAATACTTGATCAGGCCTCAGGTGCATCTCACCTGCTGAGGCCCTCTCCGTCCAGCAGTCTCCTGTAATCGGCGATCTCCAGCTCCAGCCTGGTCTTGATGTCCAGCAGCATCTTGTACTCGAATCCCTGACGCTCCAGTTCGGACCTCAGCTGCATCAGCTGCTCCTCCAGGGACGACACCTGAACGGGACCAGGAAGCAGAAGAGTCTTGGGTCGTGTTCCTGTCCTCAGATCCACATGAGGCAATAAAGCGGGTCCAATGGTCTCACCTGCATCTGGTACCCAGAGAGCTGCATGCCGTAGAGGTTCTGGGTCTCAGCCAGAGTCGTCTCCAGTGATGCTTTCTGCAGAGGAAACACACAGACTTTCAAAATAAAGTCCAAACCAGGTCCTGTGATGCGCTGAAACCTGCACAGACCAAAATAGAGTTTATGGTGTTCTGTCGCGTGCTGTAGGTTTGCGTTGTCATGGAGATGTGTCACGTGACACTCACCATGTCCAACATGGACTGCAGCTCGATCTCCAGAGTCTGCAGCGTGCGTTTGGCCTCTGTGACCTCCAACCTGGACGTCTGCAGCGTGGCCGTCTGAGTCACCACCTCCTTATTCAGAGTCTCCATCTGCACGGACACAGAGACGGGTTCATACAAAGAGACGGACGGATTCATACAGAGACAGACAGGCGGCCTCCGCACCTTGGTCTGGAACCAGGACTCCACGTCTCTCTGGTTCTTGGTCGTGATGGCCTCGTAGTGCTCTCTGATCTCCGCCATGATCTTACTGAGGTCCTGCTGAGGAGCGGCGTCCACCTCCACGTTCACCTGACCGTTCATCTGGGCCCGCATGGTCAGCAGGTCCTGCAGACAGACGAGACAGAGACATTACATTTTCCATACTCACCAGATTTGTGATGTTTGATGTCTGTCGGTGAAGACCACGACCTCCTCTCGGTTCTTCTTGAGGAAGATCAGCTCCTCCTTCAGGCCGTCGACCCGCATCGCCACGTCCGACCTGGCCAGGGTCAGCTCCTCCAGAACTCTCTTCAGCCGGGCGATGTCAGCCTCCGCCGTCTGACGCATGGCCAGCTCGTTCTCGAACCTGCAGCAGGAGGCAGCAGCGACAGATGAAGGATAGATGTAGGATGGGCGGATGGATGGATGACATGACTCCATCCTTTTGAACCCACTTGATTCTGAAGTCGTCTGCAGCCAGCCGGGCGTTGTCGATGCTCAGGTGGACGGCTCCGTTTGTCCTGATGGCGTTCTGGACCTGGAGACAAGCACAGGACCATTACTTCATCTTCTTTAAGCTGACACTAAAGTACTTTTACTGCATTTACATGTGACGGGCAGCGGTGGATAAAGTACTCAGAACTTTCACTTAAATGTAAGTAGTAGTACCACAGCGTAGAAAGTATTACTATCATCAGAAGTGCACTGTACTTGAGTAAATGTACCCAGTTACGTTCCCCTGTTGGTCAGAGAGTATTGTTCATGATAAAATCACAGGTGACAGGTGACTCCCACCTCCACCTGTCACCTGTCATGATGAGCGTTACCTTGCCGGAGACGTCACTCATGACGGCAAAGAAGCCACTGTAGTCCCTGATGGCAGGGCCGACCCTGCTCTCCATGAACTGCCGGATCTTCAGCTCCAGCTCGGCGTTGGCCTTCTCCAGGGAGTGCACCTTGGCCAGGTAGGAGCCCAGGCGGTCGTTCAGGTTCTGCATGGTGAACTTCTCGTTGATGATGACGCTGTCGTCCAAGCCGGCGCCCCCCAGGGAGGAAGAGGAGATGCGGATGCCGGAGCCCCCGGCTCCGCCGTACACGCTGCCGGCGCGCATCATCGACATCCGCCGCATGGAGCCGGCGGAGGACCTGAGAGACCTGGAGAAGGTGTTGGAGGCCATGGTAGATGATGCAGATCTGCTGTGGCTGGAGAGACACAGCGACGAGGGCAAGGAGCCTCCTATTTAAACCCGCGACAGGTGAGGCGGGGAGACAGGTATGTGCGGGGGAGGCCCGGGCGTGGTGGGATATGGTCAAGGAAATATGTAAGCCTCCAACCTGGACACGTGCCAGACCAGGATAATGGGCCCGTCAAGACATCAAGACCACAGTGTTGGTTCTGCAGAATCCACCTGTCAGCGCGGTGCTGATCCACTGAGGAATGTGCCGGAAATTAGTTCCTCAAAGTTAATGGCAACGTGTCACATCGTCATGACACACACACACACACACACACACACACACACACAGTGAGTTCACAGCAGGACAAACAAGCACACAGTCTATAACACACTTTACATCAACAAAAACAAATAATGTTTGTTTGTCGTTTAACATGATTCCTGTGATGAAGGACGTTCATGACACCATCAACTGACAACTGGCTGCAGTGTGTTTGCAGGAGGAATGAAGAGTCCAGCTTCAGGTGAGCTCCAGGTGAGCTCCAGGTGAGCTCCAGGTGAGTTTCATGTGAGCTCCAGGTGAGCTCCTGTGCAACCTGCAGTTCTGCCGAAGGTCTGACATGCTCACCTGGTTCGTGTGCGTTTTCTGTGCTCTCAGGTGAGACTTTTTGATCGGTGGTGTGTGTGTGTCTGTTTCTGTATTTTCCTCCATTAAAGACATGCGAACAGTTTAACTGCTGAAACACCTGTTCGTGACTCTCTGCCGCAGGTTCGGGTTCGACTCCCTCCGGCCTGGTGTGAAACCCCACCCGGCTCACCAGGCCCCGTCTTTCATCAGCAGCGCCCCTGGGTCGGATCGCACTCTGACCCACTGACAACACTTAAACAGTCGCGCACATTAATGATCAATCTGCACGTAACATGCGGTTTCACACTCTCAGTCGTTACCTGTGCATGTCATCGAACCTGTTTCTACACCCTGCGCCGGACTCAGTGAGCATCGCGGCTGTCACTGCTCGATGACACGGTGGCGTCAGGTGTCACTCACCTGGGGACGCGCCACAAGTCTTTCTGCAAATTTAACCCGGGTCAGAGCTCATTTCCAGCTCAGCTCACCTGACACAACGATAATTTATCAGGCTCCTCAGGTGTGTCAGATGTGCAGGAAGGCGTGGCGGTTTGATTCCACTTCTTGAAGAGTTGGACACTTTCACGGAGGGAAGCTAGATTTACTTTCTCTGTGACAAAGCTGACAAAACAACCAGGTTCACAACAGCAGCTGGAGCTAACACAAAACTGCCCCAGAGAAACAATGGCAGAAACACGAAGCTTCTCCAGATGCGTTCAGAATATTCAGGTCACGTTTCTCAGATCCGACATGTAGTTTCTGACCGTATCATGACATTTCAAGATACATGTTAAATCTAAATATATATCTCAGTCTGTTAAATCTAAATCAAAATGAGTGTAAACGTTGCGAAATGTGTAAGTAGGCCCCGCCCCCTTGTCGTCAAACGTAAAGCCCCGCCCACACCCGGCAGAGGTGAACTGGACCCAACATGGCGGCCGCTCCTTAACGACCACAAAGGGGGACGGAGCTGCAGTTCCTGTCTGCCGCCACAAGAGGTCAGTCTTCACCTGCTGGTCTGATCATGTGACCAAACCAGGAAGCACAAACCGTTCCAAACTTGTTATTTTCTGTTCTTTCTCTGATTTTATTTGATTTTTATTTCTCCTTCTCTGAGTCTTGTGGAAATATTTTGACCGATGTGGACTTTAACCGATCAGAATATTTTACTGTACAGCAGAGTAAAGTATTTAAATGTTCAATAACATGAACTGAAGCCAGTAAACAGCTGATCAACAAAATAAAGGCACACGAGCCGCAGGATCCACACGGGTCTTTATTGATGCTGCAGAACTCTGCACTGTCTCGGCCCGGTTCTAAGTCTTGGAGACGGATACCACGTTTCCATCGGCGTCGATCTCTTGTGTGATGGTCAGCACCCGGGTGGTGGTGCTGCTGCCGCTGCTGCAGGGGAAAGTGTGCAGGTTAAAGTAATTACTTCTAAGTAATCTAAAATACTCCATTACAAGTGAAAGTCCGACATTAAAAAGCTCCACCTGAATTATCACTAATGTATGTTTTTATACCTCAGGGTACTGCAGTTATATCACGTTTTAAACGAAATAGAGAGTATAATTATAAAGTAGTAGTACTTGCAGTCAGCTAAACATAGTACTAAAGTACTTGAGTAAATGTACCTTTACTGCTGAGGCACAGTTTCAACGTGTATATACTCTGTCCTGCAGGTATGTTGGACCTGACACCCACCTGGCGGCCTCCCCGTCCAGCAGCCTGCGGTACTCAGCGATCTCCAGCTCCAGACGGGTCTTGGTGTCCAGCAGGTCCGTGTACAGGATCCCCTGGTTCTTCAGGTCTGACCTGAGCTGGGCCAGCTGCTCCTCCAGACCCTCCACCTGCACCTGGTAACCCCCCAGCATGGTGGCGTACTGACTCTTGGTCTCAGCCAGAGACTCATCCACGGCTTCTTTCTGTTGGGGGGTTTCGTTCAGATTAATGCGAACGCTGATTTCAGTCGATGAGGGTCAGTAACGAAATGTTAGAGGATCACGTTTGACTTTTCATCAGGTTTTCTTGGCAGAAATGAGTCAAAGGTCAAAAGTACGGAACCAGTAAGTTTAAAGGGCGATCTGCTGAGTGAGTGGATTCTCTTACCTTCCGGCTCTGAGCCTGAAGTTTGATCTCCAGACTCTGCAGAGTCCGCCTCACCTCCCCCACCTCAGACTTGGACGTCTGCAGAGTCTCCGTGCTCACGGCCACCTCTCTGCTCAGCTCAGCCGTCTGCCCGTCACAGTTATTGATACGGTTATTGACAGAATATCAGCAAATCAGTTTACCTGCCTAACATCCTGGAAAACTGACAGTGAGGAAGCAATATAATGAATAAAAAGGTCGATGAGCTTTAAACAGAAGTTCTAGAGCGGGTCTGCAGGGGGCAGCAGAGACCACATTCAGAGCAGGAAGCAGGTCTCTGGTCTCACCTTGGCCTGGAACCAGGACTCCAGTTCTTTGCGATTGTTGGAGGTGACATTCTCGTAGTGCTCTCTGATTCCAGCCATGATGTTGGACAGGTCCTCCTGAGGAGCGGCGTCCACCTCCACGGTCACCTGGTTTACGCTCTGAGCCCCTAGAACCAGCAGGTCCTGTTGGGCGGGGCACACCGGTCACACCTGCGTGTCTTCACCTGTCTTTAAATTTTTACCTGTTCTGGTTTCATGGGTCTCACCTCCTCGTGGTTCTTCTTCAGCAGGACCAGCTCCTCCCTCAGACCCTCCACCTGGATCTCCAGGTCGGTCCGGGTCATCGTCAGCTCGTCCAGGACCCTCCTCAGGCTGCCGATGTCGGCCTCCACCGACTGACGCAGGGTCAGCTCATTCTCGTACCTGCGGAGTCACGATGTTGGTCAGAGACTGTATTCACGACCGGGCCAGTGTACGCTTCTTGTCGTCACTCACTTGACTTTGAAGTCGTCGGTGGCGAGCTTGGCGTTGTCGATGGACAGGATGAGGGCAGCGTTTCCACGAGCGGCGATGTTGATCTGAGCAGAGGCGAGATTGTTGATTTTAGGACCCGAGAAGGTTCAGAGCACCTCGTCAGAAAGACGAATTACCGACATGAACTTACAACATGTAAAGTAAATCTGATAAAATTAATAAGAAATAAAACTTCAAACTTAATCGACCTGAATTAAATAAAATACAATAAAAAACATAAACTGAATTTGTCGGACGTGTGTTTCACTGGTTACGTCACGCTCAGGTGATACCCCTCCCCCCCTCTGGTGCTGCTGAGATGTTTTGTTAGCATTATCATATATTTAAATATTCACATGTTGACTGAAGCCTGAGGTCACAGAGAAACAATATTTGAACAACCACGTTTCTGTGACTTTGACCAAACTTTTATGACACCTCTCCACGACCTCGTCGGAGCTGTGGCCTAAATGAAGCTTTAATGAGTCCTAAATTCCTAACGTGGAAGATTTGATGATGATGCAGAAAACAACAGAACCTTCTTCATCTCTGACCAAGTTTATATTGTTTCTGTTCAGATCATGTGATTGGTGGCTGAACGTTCTCTGATGAGGTTCTGTTCGGGTTCTCACCTTGTCCTGCAGCTCTTTGATGCGGATGTTAAACCCGGTGAAGTTTCGAGCCTCTGGCACCGTCCTGGTCTCCAGGAACTTTCGGATCTTCATCTCCAGCTCGGCGTTGGCTTTCTCCAGGCTGTGGACCTTCTCCAGGTAGGAGGCCAGGCGGTCGTTGAGGTTCTGCATGGTAGCCCTCTCGTTTAAGGCGATGTCAATGTTTTCGGACACGTTTCTGACAGAGCCAGCACCGGCGGCGGAGGAGGAGTAGGAGGAGTAGGAGGCCTTGGAGGCCTTGGAGACATGGGCTCCGGATCCTCCGGCTCCTCCATACACGCTGCCGGCCCCCATGACCCGGCGGGAGGAGGAGGAGGTGGAGGGGCCCATCAAAGTGGAGTTCCTCGTGGAGGAGGACATGTAGCTGCTGCGGGTGGAGTAGGATGTCATGGCTGCGGCTCTGAGCAGAGAGTGAGGCGCTGCTGGGTCATCAGCTCCTTTTATGCTTCAAGGTGAAGGCGGTTTGGGGAGGGGGTCAGTCAATATCTCAAATATGCCAAAGGGGGTCCCAGTTCTGGCCCAGGGGCTCGAGCAAACAGGGTCCAACAGGTTGGGTGGGTTTATAGACAGTGTCACTACTTTGTCTTGTCCAGCTTTGGGGTCCGAGGGCCCGGGCCCTTGTGCCTGCCACATCTTAGATAAAGCCTCAGGGGCTTGACATCTGTTTGGACAGGCTTCCTCAGCTGGTGGACCGGTCCTGTCAGTCCACATGATACCCTCAGGACCTGATATCCAGTCACACCTCCAACGCCTCACGGCTCACAGGCGTGTCCACCGAGGCGTTCAAGAACCGGAGCAGAGTCAGGAGGTTTGCAGTGAAAACTCAGCTTCAGGATCCTTTAAAAAGCAGCAAAGTCACGGAGAGATCATCACTTCTTAAACATGATTTAGGCCCAAAGAAGTAAAACGACAAATATACAACAAAAAGGAAATATCTAAAAAAATAGGACATAAATTTATGTTGCACGGATGTTTATTTTTTATTTCCATCTTGGCACATTAACTTTTACATCCCTGACAAAAAGCAAACCGGAGCAGAAGCTCTGAGCTGTCAGGCCTTCACTTAATGTTTTGACTTTATGTATCAGACACTCATTTAACCAACAAAGATCCAAACAAGGAAAAAGTGTTTTTCACTTGCGCTCCAGTTAATTCTGGCCCTGAGGCGCAGCACACACTCAGAGAGCAGCCAGACGGACGGGTTCTGGTTCCCCCCCAGGCCGGGTTTTACTTCACTACAATGTGGATCAGACCAGACTCTCCGGCAGAGCTGGATTCTCCCCCTGTACGTTCAGAAATACAAGAAATGTGGAGTTACGGCTTCAGTGCAGAGGGAGCTGTTTTTGTCTGATGATGAACAAACTTGTGATCGTGTGTTGCAAATAAAACAAAGTTTGGGGAAGTCTGACTGGTGAGGGAGGAGAAGGTTGTGTTTAGTTTTTATCTGAGGGAGTCACAGAGTGTCCTCATTTTTACTGTTGGGATCCAGCAGGAACCATTACTGGGTTTTGTGATCTGACCGGTCGCCCTATCGAGGCTGGAGGTCAACATGGCCACGGTTACAATGGACATCTAAGCCAGGTTCATGAAACCTACTGATGTGGTTCTGGGGTCCAGGTTGAGTTTTCTGTAAACAACGAGAGTCCCGACACACTGTGTAACATGACAGCAATGAGGAGAACCGACACAGGACTCAGTTCATCAGAAGTGTTTTATTGGTGTATTTCTGAGAACGGCTGGCGGCGTGTTGACCGGTGTTCGTCGTCTCACTCTATACTCTCAGTTGTGCCGCTGACCTCTTTGCCGTCAATGATCTCTTTGGTGACGATCAAGACTTTACGAGTCGTGGTGCTGGTTGACGGGCTGCAAGAAGACACACAAACTTTGAGTTCTCTGACTGACGAAGCTTCTCGACACGTATCGTTAAACCAGATTCACGTTGCATGGTTTCAGTCAAACAACTTTTTATAAATTTGAGTATCGTCCTCATCTGGACTGGTTGACCCACCTCAACAGCTCTCCGTCCAGCAGCCTCCTGTACTCGGCGATCTCCATCTCCAGCCTGGTCTTGATGTCCAGCAGCAACTGGTACTCATGTCTCTGCCGTTCCAGGTCGGACCTCAGCTGGGCCAGCTGCTCCTCCAGAGCGGACACCTGATTCTGGTAACTGGCCAGCATGGCAGAAAACCTGCTCTGGGTGTCGGCGAGGGTCCCTTCCAGAGACGCTTTCTAACAGTGTGAAAAGGTGTCACAAGATTCAGGGGCTCTGCCGATTCAGAATGAGTAAGGAGCCAGAAATGACAGAAACCCACCATGCTGAGCTGAGCTTGGAGCTCGATCTCCAGACTCTGCAGCGTACGTTTGAGCTCGGTGATCTCAGAGCGTGAAGACTGGAGCGTCTCTGTGCTGACGCTGACCTCCTTACTGAGCGCCTCCGACTATAAAAAAAAAACAAAAAACCCAAAAGTTGATAAATCATGTTTGAGGAAAAATCAGTATGTATGCAGACGACAACCTTCTGTTTGTCTTTTTTTATTTCTCACTTGTTGGACTGGCTTATTTTAGCTGTCCTCGCCTGCACTTCCACCAACAGCCGCTCGATGCTGCTGGATCACACCTGTACTGAAGTGATTCACTGTCCCTGGCAGCTTGTCTTGGTAATGATTTTGTCATTGCCTTGACTGACGCGTGTCTCAGCCTATCACAGTCTGGTGTTAAAGATGACATCAGAGGGGTTTTTACGCTCACCTTGGCGTGGAACCAGGCCTCCAGGTCTTTGCGGTTCTTGGCGGCGACATTCTCATAGTGTCCTCTGATCTCCTCCATGACCTTGGAGAGGTCCTGCTGTGGAGCGGCATCCACCTCCACGTTCACCTGACCGCTCATGTGGGTGCGCAAGGCCAACAGGTCCTTCAGGAAAACACAAATGTCATGATCAGACCCAGTCATCTTATGTTGTTTCTAATTCAAAGCTTCTGCAGCTTCATTCTGTTTTTTTAAACATAATTTTACATTTTAATTCTTCTCCAGAATAATGGAGGTATTCGGTACTTTGAGGTTCATGCTACTGTGTACGTGCCCACCTCCTCGTGGTTCTTCTTGAGCTGGTGCAGCTCCTCTCTCAGCGCCTCGATCTGCATCTCCAGGTCGGACCTTCCTAGCGTCAGCTCGTCCAGGACTCTCTTCAGCCCGGCGATGTCGGCCTCCACCGACTGACGCATGGCCAGCTCGTTCTCGTACCTGTGGAGTGACAGGAAGTTAGATTCTGTACAAAATCGGTGTTGTGAAGTACCTTTGTCACCTCCATGTGTGAACATTCAGACAGGAAGAAGGCGTATTGGCGTTGTGGCAGAAAGAGCAGAACTTCACCCTGCTGGCGTCTTTACTTACTTCACCTTGAAGTCGTCAGCGCCAGTTTGGCATTATCAATCGCCAGGTAGAGTGATCCATTCGCACGGGTGGCTCCTAAGATCTGAAAACAGGAGGAGCACAGATTCAGGTTGGGTGCGTTTGATTTCATCCACTTCAAAACAAATAGCTTCATAAAATGTTTCAGAGGGAACTGGTGCAGGTTAGACTTTAATTCTAAAAATGTGCAGTGGAGTAGTTTCTGCTGGAGCTATGTAGAGAGGGACAACACAAGAGAGATTTGTGAGTCAGCTAATAAGAGACAAGAACATTGTGAGGGCAGTGGTTTCAGGTGGGGGTGGGGGGGGCTGCACCTGTGTTGATCCTACAGGAAGTTGGACCCCTGCCACAGGGGGTTTTCATTTATTATCAAGCATAAATAGCTTTTCGACAAATGAGGCTTTGCACAGAATCTGAATCTGGTCTCACCTCGTTCTGCAGATCGCTGATGACGACCTTGTATGCAGCACAGTCGTGGCCCTCGGGTTTGGTCTTGTTCTCCAGGAACTGTCGGATCTTCAGCTCCAGGTCAGCGTTGGCCTTCTCCAGGTTGCGGACATTGACCAGGAAGGAAGCCAGACGTTCGTTCAGGTTCCTCATGGTGTCCCTCTTGTTTTCGTTTGCATCCAGGGCGTCAGCCAGGTTGAAACCGCCCCCTGCGGCAGCAGCGGCGGCGCCGCCAGCAGCAGAGGAGGTGAAGCCTCTTGAAGCGGACGTGCTGGAGATGCGGGACCCGAAGCCTCCGGCACCGCCGTACACACTCTGGGCCCTCATGGACCCAGGGCGGTTTCCACTGCTGAGGGTGAAGGAGCGAGAGAAAGACATGGTGTAGGAGGTTGCCTGCTCTGGATAGAGAGGAGTGAGTGCAGGAGAGGCCGGGGTCGGCTCCTTTTATGCCTCCTGAAAGTGAGGGAGGGGTTCAGGGTCCAGCCGCCCACCCAATGTCCCGGGGCAGGAGACAAATGCCGCAGTCACAGCAGGATGACAGATGACCTCAACATTCACTAGAATCACAGCAGGAATTTTAAGTGCAGGTCTGTTGCACAATAAAATTACACCAGAACCTCCAAGTTTGCTCTGATTCCCTCGGGTGCGTCGCCGCCGACTTGCCCGATCACATTGTTGCATGTTTCAAACCCCTGACCCCCCCTCTGGTTCACCTGGATTCCTTTCTGCATGTCCCAACCTGCGTGTCGCCGAGCTGTGTGGTATCTGGGCCCTGCAGGGCGACGTCCACCCCCGCCCTCCGTCCCTTCTGTTATTGTGGAAGCAAACAGTGGAGGGCTTTGTGCAAGCAGGTTCACACTGATAACAACATACTCCAGGACATTAACCTGCTCATCTCCACCTGAATTATGGATATATGACATCTTCGGATATGATGTCGTTTGTTAATGTGTAGCCAATGTTAGCAAACGTTATCTACCGCAGGGCAGTTGAAGACAAACTGACCAATAACCAATAACAGCGACATGAATTCACCTCCGTGATGTCATCAGTTTAATCGTTGGAGCAGCTTGATGCCCTTGCTTTTTAAAAGCACCCCCTTCTCTCCTGCGCTGAGTGAACGTTTTCTCGACTGACCTGTCTAACTAACTATTAACTACTAACTATCTAATTTCATCATTACTTTATTATTACTTTACTTTGAATGATTTTATTCCCGAGACTCTTTTCCTGGCGCAGTGGCCGTTAGAGCCACTGTGACCTAATCTGTTAAAGAAACACACAACAGTCGTGGTTTTGTTGAAGCAGGAGGGCAGTTTATTTGTGTAACTTTGCTGCCATGTGTGAGCGGTGAGAGCGCCCCCTGTTGGTGATGTCTAGCCCTCAGTGATGGTCTCTGTTTGCGAGGTGCTCACCACCTGTCCATCCACCATCTCCTCTATGACTGTGATGATTTTACGCTTGGTGCTCTCAACCGGAGGGGCAGGGACGGTGGCGCCAGAGCCAGCGCCAGCGCCTGAGCCTGATCCGGCGCCAGCACCAGCACCAGCACCAGCACCAGCGCCAGCACCAGCGCCAAAGCCGGAGCTGGAGCCGGAACCGCCGCCGGAGCCACTGCAGGAGAGAGACAAACAGAACAGAATTTTATTCTTTTCTTATGGATGAAGTTCTTGACATTCCTGTGGATGCATTGATTAAGATCAATAATCATTCTTTTATAGTTGCTTGATGTAAAAAAAATGAGACTTTAACATCAGCTCACTAATTCAAACTCTTTTTGAGTCGGGACAGGAGATAAGTAGGGTTTTTCCTTTTATGAAGTTTAGGTATTTGTTGTATTTGTGTTCGGTTGCTGAGTTGCTGAGTAAACTTGGGCAGAATAAAAGAAGCAGTGACACAGAAATTTTAAGCAGAAACAAAAATGGAATTGTGGATATTTGTTGTTTTTAGGTCATTTTGGACCTGTCTGAGCACTTTGCGTCAGACCATCTGTTGTCTCTGCTGCTGTGGTCTGATCGGACATCAGGACATGCGTCCTGAGTTTCCTCTGTAACTCTCAGTCTCACCTGCCGCCAACCTCTCCGTCCAGCAGCCTCCTGTACTCGGCGATCTCCAGCTCCAGCCTGGTCTTGATGTCCAGCAGCGCTTGGTAGTCTTGTCCCTGCCTCTCCATGTCACTCCTCAGCCCCACCAGCTGCTCCTCCAGACTGCTCACCTGGTTCTGGAATATGGCGAGCTTACTGCCGTACTGTTGCTGAGTTTCCTGCAGCACCGTCTCCAGCCCAGCTTTCTGCAGGGGACAGAGAGGACACGGTTCAGTCTCTGTGGACGGACGGCCGTGGACGTGAGCACATGTTCTGAGGTGTGACTCACAAGGCTGAGCTGGGTCTGCAACTCGATCTCCAGGCCCTGCAGTGTTCGTTTGAGGTCACTGATCTCGGACTTGGATGTCTGGAGGGTTTCTGTGCTGGCAACCACTTCTTTGTTCAGTGATTCTGTCTGGAGAGAGGGAGTAGACAACAGCGTGGTCTCATGATCGCCTACAGAAGAATTCATTCAGAACTTATCGCTACCTGATTGTAACGTACAACAGGCAGAGTAGAATTTCATTAGGGACTAAACGGGTGGATCAGCAGATGTGAACCTCCCCAGAACTGCAGCACATTCTTACCTTGGCCTGGAACCAACACTCCAGTTCTTTGCGGCTCTTGGCGGCGTCATTCTCGTATTGCTCCCTGATGTCCTGTAGCAGTTGGTTGAGGTCTGCTTGAGGAGCAGCATCCACCTCCACATTCACCTGACCGCCCATCTGAGTGCGCATGGCCAACAGCTCCTACAGACCCACAACATCGAAAAAACACAGCTAGAGATGAGGATTCTGGAACAAACCCGTCTGACTTTTCTGCTTTCATTTACCGTAAACCTCTTCAATCCTGTTTACCCATTTTCTTTACCCCTAGTCTGCTCAATAGGCTCTGAGAGGCAACCGACCTCTTCGTGGTTCTTCTTGAGGAAGATCAGCTCCTCCTTCAGGCCCTCAATCTGCATTTCAAGATCAGTCCTGGCCATAGTCATCTCATCCAGAACCCTCCTCAGCCCTGCGATGTCGGCCTCCACCGACTGACGTAGGGCCAGCTCACTCTCATATCTGCAGAACCAGCTCCACGTTAATTTCTCTCATTCATTTGGCCTCCATAGTTTACAGCCTCACGCTGCAGGCTGTAAACTATGTCACACTCAGTGCCTTTAATTTTCTCTCACAATGTCAGTAACAACCAAATTCACCCACTTCTGCCTGAAGTCATCGGCAGCCAGCTTGGCATTGTCGATGGCGAGGTAGATGCCCCCGTTGACTTTGGTAGCAGCCTGGATCTGGAAGATGCAAGAGATGTTGTCAGATTTAAGTAGGACACAGAGAAAGAACCACATCTATGATGTCTTCTCATCTGATTTCATCTTGAGGTAAAAGCTGCTGTTGTCATGTCCTCACCGTGAACATCAAAAACTGAAATCAGGCATCATGCATTTGTTGTGCTACATATAAACAGGTTACTGATTTGAGATGATGTGTTGACACAGGTGCTGTACACCCTCTGTGATGTCACATGACCTGTCACAGGTGAGTCTACCTTTTCAAGCAGCTCTGCAATGGTGGCATAGTAGGCGCTGTAGTCTCTGGCAGAGGGGGAGGCCTTTGCCTCCAGGAACTGCCTGATCTTCAGCTCCAGCTCGGCATTGGCCGCCTCCAGCATTCGGACCTTCTCCAAGTAGGCTGCCAGACGGTCGTTCAGGTTCTGCATGGTGGCTTTCTCGTTGGCAGAGATGTCCAAGTCGGCACTCTCGCCGAGCCCCACTCCCATACTTGCGCCCCCTCCTGAAAAACCTGAAAAACCTCCTGCAGGGCCGTAGACGAAGCCATAGCCAACTCCACCCGCCCCAGACGTGGAAAACGAGGAACCAGCAGAGGAAACTCGGACCTGACGGCCACCAGCACCGCCGTGCACAGAATGATGGCTGCCCATGTAGGCTCCGCCACCTACTGACATCCTGAATGAATCCGCCATGGGTGTGTTTGGTGTGAGGGTGGAGAAGGCTTTCTGCTTCAGCTGGAGAGGCAAGAGTGCAGAGTGCAGAGAGAGGCTGATTTTTATAATGTTAGGGAGGAGAGGAGGATGGAGAGCTGGTGCCAAGCCTGGGTGGAGACACTTTAACAGCCTCTCTGCCTCATGGCATGAATCTGAATGTGTGGGTGTGTCAGAGAACTGTCACCTGTTCAATCTCCGGCTGATTTACCTCCATGGGGATCCTCATATCCAAGGTGCTCCAATTGAAGGGCGAGTCCAGACCTGGACCTTGAATTTGAGGTGATCTGCCAACATGGAAAATCACATTCAAAGAATCAGCTGTAAAATTATTCCTTGGCATAAAGCACGCTCTCTTGTTTTGTTTTTTTTTGATAAGCATCCACCTCATCGTCAGCCATCAGAGCTGCAGAGGAGAATCCAAGGTGGACTGAAGCGATTGTTTTAACAAAACCCAAAACATTATTATATTATTACATTATTATGTTACTGAACCTAATGTAGATCCAACCGTCCGGTGCATTGATCTGATTGGATGAGCTGCAGTCAGAACCAGTCAGATGGCTGGGTTCATTTCTAATCTGCTGAGCTTCACACTGTTTGTGCAGCAGCAGAAAGCTCCTAAATACTAAGCTCTTACTGAAGTGCTGTAGTAAAGTACAATTTAAGGTACCTGTACTTTCCTTGGCTATCTCAGTTTTTTGGCTTCGTTATGCTTGTACTCTGCACCTGCAGACACCTGTTACTTTTAACCGATCCAAGAAAAGTCCAGAAACCAAATCCAGATCAGTGGATCAGAACTTTGTTTCTTCTGCTTCCCCCTCCCATGAATCCTCTGATGACCCTGAAGGTTTATTTGGTGACCGTTTGGGGCGTGACCCAGGCGAACTCAATAAAATACCTGCTTTGACTCTGACTCCCAGGATGCTTTTCAGTGTTCTCGTTTCACGGCAGCATCTTGGTCTGGAGGCGAGATGATTTGGTAACCATGGTGACAGATTACTTTTCACCACCTGACAGAAAAAAATGAATTCTGAACATACGGCCGAGGCTCTGCAGCACTGACGGATGTCAGCCTCAGGGGTGGAGGGTCCCTTTCTTCTCCACCTCACGTCAGTCAGAAAAAGCAGCTGCTCTCCGGCGTGTTAGACATTTTTTCAGGGCGGGGGGGTATCAAACTGAGAAATGGGATAAAGTCCCACTTTGCTGCAAAGGGAGATTATTTCAGTTTGAACTGAGGAGAGTTTTAGATTTAAAGTTTCTATAATTTTTTTCTGAATGTGTCACAACATGTGGGACTGGAACAAAAGGGACTTTATGAAAGGAACAAACTGGGGCAGCCGCATCAGTAGATCTCACTCAAAGCATAAATGGACCCCGGAGCAATTTAGTCATTTAGTTTTAATCATTTCTTTGCAAAGTGTTTTCTTTTTGATGTTTCTGTGCAATGTGGGTGTAGCTGCATGGTATTCTGCTGTAGGCATGTTCCCATCATCTGGAGCTGCTGCTCTCAGGCTGCAGGGGAAACCAACAGGTATGTACAACACCCAGCCCAAACTATTTCATATTCATCAAAGATAATCATTTGATTCAGAATGTGTTTGTTTAAGAGGCGTGCAAACTTTTGTTTGCTTGAGAAATAACAGTTGGAGGAGACAAACAAAGGAAACAGCTGTCACAGCTCTGAGCAGAGTTAATGCCAAACCTGCTGCCAGCGCTCAGTTTTGATCTGCAGCAGCGTTTTGTTTCTCCCACGGGACGATAAAAAATCTTCATGCACAGATCCATTCGTCTTGTATGTTTGGGTCTCAAAACATCAGGTTACTTCTTTATTATATATTATTTATGAGTGCAGGTCCACATGTGCTCCATGTTGCCCCTGATGGTTGTGCATGGTAGTGTTATGTAAAACAATGAGTGCATTTACCATGTTATTACTGGTTTTTATTCGCCAGCTTTCTGACCTGACAGAGAAAACAACCCATCACCCACCAACCAGACTACTGATCGATCAGGATCAAACTGCACATTAACAATCTGCAGCAGCTGGTTCTGCAACGAGAGGAAGTCCACCAGTTCTGAGACCGGAATCGAGCCGGGTCACAAGTAGCTAATAATCCCTGCTAAACGTTAGCTGATCGCTGTAGCTCAGTCCCACTGCAGTTAGGGTCACCTCAGTACACTGCTAGCTAACATTTGGTCACTGAACGTTATTTTAGTCACTTTGTATGACTTTCTACACAATAAGAGACAATTAGAGATATGAACTTAAAACAACCTGGATGCAAGAGCACAAAATGTCATGTTAGCTTACTATCGTGTTAGCTCACGTTTACTGGATGGCTGCTCAGTTCAACTAACGTTTAGTTCTACTTAAGTTTATTTCTGCTAAAGTTGAGTTCTACTAAAGTTAGCTTAGTGGAGCCAAGCAACCAAACCTGCTATCGTCATTAGCTCAGCCCCACTTAGCTTATGTTAGCCCTGT
Source organism: Psettodes erumei (assembly GCA_016785225.1). Classification (NCBI taxonomy): domain Eukaryota; kingdom Metazoa; phylum Chordata; class Actinopteri; order Pleuronectiformes; family Psettodidae; genus Psettodes; species Psettodes erumei. The sequence continues at coordinate 214,777 of JAFBJZ010000883.1, forward strand.
TCCTGTGTAGTTGGTGTTTGATCGGTAATAGCTAATAGCTTAGCCTGACTGAAGTTTGTTAGCTGTATGTAGTGTTTGCTTAAGTTAGCATTAGGCCCAAATTACATTAGCGCAGTGCCCAGTTAGCGGCTTTGTACACCGTTGGATAATGAGCGTTAATGTTTGTTAGCTTAGCACCTTGTCAGGTGATGTTCAAGCACAGCTGATTGGGACGCAGTAATGTTCACAAATGTTTGATAGTGTAGCTTCAACACACAGTGCGGGTTCTGAGGACACACACACACACACACACACACACACACACACACACACACACACACACACAAACACACACACCCCCGCCTCAGGGAAACCTGCCTGTCCCACTTTACCTGCTCCAGCCCCCCACCCATCATAAACCTGTCAGCCCTCACGTAAATCCTCCGCCTGCAGCTCCAACCTTACATAACATCAGACACCCCGCAGGTACACACAGGTGTGTGCGTCTAAAGTAAAACATGTAGGGTCCAGAGGAAGAAGAGATGAGTTGTTGGTCAATGTATGGAAAATGTAATGTGTGTTTGTTCACACAGATCTACTGCAGCTGCCTGCTGGTGGTTCTGGTACCGGCGGCGGGCGTGAGACCCGGGTCCTCGGCAGCTGACTCGTGTTGAAGGTTCTCAGTTTGGACCCCTGGCCCCACCTTTCCCTGTGTGGGTTCTGTCCGGGTTCTCTCCAGGTTCTCCGGGTACCTCCCACACACGCAGGTCGGGAGGGATGTCCTGGCGTTGAGAGGTGAAGTGAGGAGGTGCGTTTGGACCCAGTTCTGCCTCATAAATCAAAGAGATGTGACGGAATAAAACGTGCTCCACCTGTGCGTGCACAGGTAAACACGCACAGGTGGGTGTGCCCTCCACCTGTCACAGCTGCTCTGTTAAACTCTGCAGCATCAAAGTGGTGGCAGTAAAACTTCTGTTTCGGTCCTTTCTTTAAAAGGCCCCACGTGAAGCAGATTCATAGGCGAGATAAGATTCCTCCTCCTCCTCAGGGCGCGATGGCGCCTACATTCTTTCCTCTCATTAACTTTCATTACCTCTGCACTTTCTGGCCTCGTAAATTTTCTTTTCTTCCTGCCACCGTCAGTCGTTCGCTCTTCTGCAGCTCCGTCACCTTGACAAACACGTAAAAACGACAAAATGAGCTCGTATTCTTCTTTCTCATTTTTCTCCTTCGTTTTCCTCCGTAAACCCAGTTTTTGTTTTTCTTTGTCTCTGGAGCGACTTTCGTTCCAACCTGCCCACTCCTCTGTTTCTGCCGCTGCACATTTTCACCATAAAAGGAAATGTCAAGGCGAGTCTCACCTGCGGCGTTTCGTCTCCGGCCTCAGGTGGAGTTAATGTGCAGGTGAACTGCACACACATAAACACACACACACACACACACACACACACACACACTCTTTTCTCTTTTTTTAAGAATTCAAACTACTCCTGCATCTGAAAACATGAGAATCAGGTGAAAAAGTTGAATATCAGGCCTCAGCTGATGCAGTAATTAGTGGTACACAGAGTAGAAATCAACAGACAGTTCAAACAAACAGGGTTTGTATTATTCGCCATCTGTGTTGTCTTCATCGTTACTGTACAACTGCTGCGTCCACCGTGATTTTAATTACAGTTCACCACGCAGGCCGCAGGTACGAGCATAAAACGGGAGATAGAAAAAAATGTTATCACTTCTTAATGTACGTCACACACACGGACACACAAGCTGCAGCACAACACAAGCCAACGGCAGATCTGTGTCTATTCACTCGCTGCCAAGTGTTGGCTGCCGCGGTCCGACTCATCCGCCGTGTGTCGGACCTGTTCTGCAGAAATGAGTCGCACCTGTTCGCTGCACTTCTGCATCACTTCTGCAGAAATCGACTGGAAAAACTCTGGTAAAGGTTCCCAGTGTGAGAAACCATTAAGTTTCCTCCAAACTCCAGTCAGATCATTCATTCAGTCTGCTTGGCCACGGTGTTCCTCCTGGTTCGTCTGTGTGTTATTGCTGTAGTTCTGACAGACATGTTGGGACAGGGCCTTTGCTATGTGAGGTATGGACACACACACACACACACACACACACACACACACACACACTTGTCATGCTTTGAAAGCCTGTGGATTGTGTTGCTCTGTTTGGTGAGCCTCTGCGTGTTGTCGTCTTTACAAGGACAAATAAAGTTGAGTTGAATGGACGCCGGTGGAATGTGGAGGCGGGGTCTGACTGTTGCCGTGGTTACCAACGTGCGTCAGGGCCCAGAGGGTCGCCAGCTCGGAAGTGAGCCTACGTTACCCAGAATGCAGCGTGAAGCAGCTGACTCGCTCTCGTGGCTCTCTGTTGTCATGGTGATGCTGTGATTATCACCAGTAATATCACGTGTTCACACGGTGCGTGACCTTTGACCTTCAACATATCAAAGCAAGGAGAGGCTGCAGCAGCGTGTCATAAATTATTGATCGGTGATTGATTGATCTGTTGCTAACAGACAGGATGTGTGTGTGTGTGTGTGTGTGTGTGTGTGTGTGTGTGTGTGTGGGGCCTTGTTGCTGAATAATTGATCCATGCAGAGACGCAGCTTTACCGCCCCCTGCAGACTGAGCTCGGTTACTTCTGAGCTTTACTTTCAAGTTTAAAAAGTCAGGAGCATCAGTCAGTCAGAGGGACGGAGACTGAGGCAGGTAAACAGGACGGTCGCCCAAATATGGAAGCAGGACGTTTCACCTGACACCAAACATCTCTCTGTTCATTCACCACTTCTTTAAAGAATGAATGTTCATTCACAACTTCCCTGTTGTTATCGTGTTCAGCTGTTTTAGGAGAAATGTCGGCGACGGACTGAATGTGAGTGTGGCTGTTTGGATGACAGTCAGCCAATCAGAGACACGTGATGTCATCAAGGTGTCTGTGCAAACAGGTGAAGGGCATGTTATCTTGTCTTTTTTTCTCATCACCAGATTTTTTGTTTCTTCTGTCAGAACTACAGAGACCTCTCTCTGTATCTTCACCAGCTGAATGTAATCATGTACATTTACTTGAGTACAAAGTTAAGGAACTTTACTTTCTACTCAGTAACAGCTACTGGACACCTCTTTATTTATTACACTTTGGGCTCTTCTTTTATTAGTGTCGCCCTGAGTATATTTTGCTGGTTATATTTTTGGTACTCATGTTTAAGTAGTATTTTTACTATTTATATCTGAGTATTTTTAACTGCTGTATCATTATTTTTATTGTAGTAAACGGCGTCTATTCCGGCTCGTTATTTATTATTGCGATTCCGGCTCTGTCCTGCAGGGGTCGCTGGAGGACTCCGCGTCTCATCTGAACGCAACACACGAAGCACAGCCGTCAGCCAATCAGCGGCCCGCGTCTGTCGTGCACGCGCATGCGCAGTGCCGCTATGATAATTTTGTTGATATGTCCGCCGCTGGGTTTTAATGATCATTTCTGCGGGTTTTTAGCGCTTCACTGACACTGTCCCGCCGCGGCCCGGCCTGATGGAGAACCCCAGAGACCTGGTGAGTCCCGCGGCGCGTCGCTCCGGGGGGAGCCCGCGTTTCCCTCCTTTGTTGTGGTTGTGATAGCGGTTCACGGCGGCGTGAAAAGGCTTCAAAGGGACCGCTGACAGAAAATCACGGCAAAACTCTATTTGAGAAATTGGCTGTTTAAGAGTTCCCCGGATGCTGGATGAAAAATGAAGCGGGAATTGAATAAGATATTAACTTCTTATTTTAGAGTTAGTGGTCCGGTTTATTTCGGCGCACACATACTAGTTCAGAAATCAGTCAAAACTTGGATAATTGTAATTGTTCCGCCTGTTGTTCGCGGACAGTAAGTTTCCCTGCTCGCTGACCAAGGCGCTTTTCTCTCTGAATTGTTTATCGATCCTTTTATTCACACGCGCTCCGGCCGAATGTCACTTTTTGTTATCGCCGCGTTCCCGCCGGATCCTCATCGACATTCAGCGCGGTGCGCCGAGCAAGGTGAACCTGTCACGGGGAAATGAGACTCCGTGAACGCACCGCGCCGCTGGGTGCGTTTGAAATTCTCCGAATTTAACGTGGTCGTCGGCAGATCGATAGACGCCGTGCAGGTGCGTTCAGGGACCGCGGGTCGCTGCGCGTCAGGAGAGGGAAGTTAAAATTGGCGGAAGTGTGGAGGTCACCTGGTGCGCAGCGGTCTGGGTCCGCACTGCAGTGGTTCTGTCCCGTTACACGGTCCAAACTCAGTCATGTCCAACAGTGTGAGTACATACATATACTGTATACTCATTATACTTCATATACTGCGTATATATATGTATGAAAATCATATGAATGAACTGAGCGTTGTGTAAAGCAGCGAGGAGGAGGAGGAGGAGGAGGAGGTGAGGGCAGACGTACCTGAGGGAGGTGTGGCTGCACCTGTGCTAACTGGCTCCTCCCCCCTCAGGTGGAGCGTCCGTCCAGGAAGCGGCGGGACTCCTTCGGGATGCTGGACGGCCCGGAGGAGGACCGGAGCAGCTGCAGCAGCGAGTCCAGCGGGGGGAGCGGCGCCTCCAGCCCCGAGGACAGCGAGGAGGAGGAGTTAGGAGGAGGAGGAGGAGGAGGAGGAGGAGTGAGTCAGCTCACCTCCACCTCCTCCTCCTCCTCCTCCCTGACACTCATCAAGACAAACGGACAGGTGTATACCTACCCTGACGGGAAGGCGGGCATGGGTCAGTGCCCCCCCGACACACACACACACACACACACACACACACACACACACACACACACTCAGTCAGTGCACAGTGTGTGTGTGTGTGTGTGTGTGCGTTCCTCAGCCACCTGTGAGATGTGCGGCATGGTCGGGGTCCGAGACGCGTTCTACAGTAAAACCAAGCGGTTCTGCAGCGTCTCCTGCTCCAGGAGTTTCTCGTCCAACTCCAAGAAGGCCAGCATCCTCGCCAGACTGCAGGTTCTGACCCGAGCTCGCCGTCCCCCCGCGGCTCAGCCCGGCCCGCAGGCCCTGACCCGGTCCGTGTGTTCCGACTGTTCGCAGGGGAAGCCCCCCACCAAGAAGGCCAAGGTTCTGCAGAAACAGCCTCTGATGACCAAACTGTCCTACGCTCAGAACCAGCAGCAGGGCGGGGCCAAGAAGAGCGGTGAGTCCCGCGGTCGGGTCCGATCCCGCCGAGCCCGCCCGAACCTGCGCGCTAACACCAGTCGGGTCCCGTGTGTGTGCGTGTGCAGTTCCCGTGGACGCGTTTGACTGGGGTCGTTACCTCGGAGACGGGGACGTCGCCGGGGCGCCGGTCAGCTGCTTCAAACACGTGAGCGACACGCTGACACGTTCACCTCAACACGCGTGAGGGGAGACGGCCGGTGATAAACACGTTGTTGTTGTTGTTGTTGTTGTTGTTGTTGTTGTCGTCGTTGTCGAGGTCCCGATGGGGAAGTCGTGGGACGACATCAAGGAAGGCGTCCGGGTCGAAGTCCCAAACACCGACAGCGGTCTGCCCATGAAGGTTTACTGGATCGCTGGCGTCATTAAACTGGCTGGTACACACACACACACACACACGTCCTGTACAAGGCTTGGACATGATGAAGATGATGATGATGATGATGATGGTGTGTGTGTGTGTGTGTGTCCAGGGTTCAAGGCGCTGCTCCGGTACGAAGGATTCGACGGCGACTCCACCAGAGACTTCTGGCTCAACCTGTGTGTGCCGGACATCCACCCGGTCGGCTGGTGCGCCGCCGGAGGGAAACCGCTGGTCCCCCCTCAGAGTAAGAGAGGTCGTGATTGGCTGACGGCGTCCGTGTGGGGGGGCGTTGTGATTGGCTGACGGTGTCCGTCTGTTTCCTCAGCCATCCTGCACCGGTTCACCAACTGGAAGAACTTCCTGATCAAACGACTGACGGGATCCAAAACTCTGCCGCCAGACTTCTCCTCCAAGGTCGCACACACACACGCACACACACACACACACACACACACACACACACACACACACACGCACACACACACACTCACACACACACTCACACAGACTCACACACACACACACACACGATGAATAAACCCCTGTCCTCCTCCCTCAGGTGCAGGACAGCATGCAGTTCCCCTTTAAGAAGCAGATGAGGGTGGAGGTGGTGGATAAGACCCACCTGTGTCGGACTCGGGTCGCTCTGGTCGAGCAGGTTCTGTTCCTCGGTGTGATGCGGTTTGACTCCGCCCCCTCGCCCCGCCCTCTCGTCCTGACGGCGGTGTGTGTCTGCGCAGGTGATCGGCGGGCGTCTGCGGCTGGTGTACGAGGAGTGCGAGGACGGGACGGACGACTTCTGGTGCCACATGTACAGCCCCCTGATCCACAGGATCGGCTGGTCCCGGTCCATCGGACACCGCTTCAAACGATCCGGTTCGGACCGCTTTGTTTCTCTCTTACCCGCGCCCGGCGCCGTTCAGGGCGGTTTTAAACGGAGCGGTTCTCCCGCTGCTGCTGTGAACTGTCGTTTCCAGATGTGTCGAAGAAGCTGGACGGACTGACGGACGCTCCGGGGCAGCTGTTCGCCAAGGTGAGCGGCGCCGGACGTCCCGCCTGTCCGCCCGACCAGAACCAGAATCAGAACCAAAATCACTACCCGCCTCCTCGGTTCATTGTGGTATCATCTCACCTGCATGTCCCCGAACGCCGGTACCGATCCGCCTCGCTCGGTCAGTACCTCTGTCGTGAGCCCGGGTGAGGACCGGGTCAAGCCCCGCCCACTCCAGCTGTGTCCCGTGTACCTGTGCAGGTGAAGGAGGTGGATCAGAGCGGGCCGTGGTTCGAGGACGGGATGAAGCTGGAGGCCATCGACCCGCTCAACCTGTCGGCCATCTGCGTGGCCACGGTGAGGAAGGTGAGGCCCGCTCGCACTCACCTGTTCGCCCGTCAGCCAATCGCGTCGGCCTTTACGTGCCCCCCCCCCCCTCCCCCGCAGGTGCTGGCTGACGGTTACCTGATGATCGGCATCGACGGGTCGGAGGCGGCCGACGGCTCGGACTGGTTCTGCTATCACTCCACCTCTCCCTCCATTTTCCCCGCCGGCTTCTGCGAGATCAACAACATCGAGCTGACCCCCCCCAGAGGTACCGACCCGCCCCACGGTCCCGGTACGCCCGGTTCTGGTCCGGAGCGACTCCTCACGCGTCTGTCTGCCCCTCAGGTTACACCCACCTCCCCTTCAGGTGGTTCGAGTACCTGAAGGAGAGCCGGTCCGTGGCTGCTCCGGTCCACCTCTTCAGCAAGGTGACACCAGAACCAGAACCAGAGCCGGCCCGTTCGCGGTTCAGAGAAATCAGCGACCCGTTAAACGTTTCTCCAACCCCCCCCCCACCAGGACATCCCCAACCACGGCTTCCGACCCGGCATGAAGCTGGAGGCCGTGGACCTGATGGAGCCCAGGCTGGTGTGCGTCGCCACGGTGACCCGGATCGTCCACCGGCTGCTGCGGATCCACTTCGACGGCTGGGAGGACGAGTACGACCAGTGGGTGGACTGCGAGTCGCCCGACCTGTACCCGGTCGGGTGGTGTCAGGTGACCGGCTACCAGCTGCAGCCCCCCGCCCTCAGCGCAGGTAAGGCCCCCCCCCCCCGGCGGTCCACGTCTTTACGCCGGGATGACGTGAAGGTTCTGGTGCCGTTTGTTTTTCTGCCGCCGATCGATAAAGTTGATTGAAACGGGCCGAGTGTGTTTCAGGGTGCAGAGATCTGCAGGCGGCCGCGTCCAAGCAGAGGAAGAAGTCCCAGCAGTACAAGGGCCAGAAGAAGAGTGAGTCACCGATCGATTCGCCAACGAGCCGCCTTCCTCGTCGTCAACGCGCCGATTCGCTGACCAGTCGCGTTCTCCGCCCCTCAGAGAGGAAGCTGCCCGTCGCCAAGCGCCCCGTCAGCCTGTCCGGCGCCGTGGTGACGGGCCTCCCCAGGAGCCTGTCGGGCGACGAGAACGAGACCCCGCCGGATTACCCGTCGCCCCCTCCCCCCGCCTCGGCGGCCCAGCCCCCGTCTGCGGAGCCGGGGAGCAGCCCCGCCCGCGAGGGGGGGGCAGGTATGCACGCTAACGTTAGCGATAGCTCGGGTCAAAAACTGACAAATTTATTTAGTTTTTTCATTTTATTCGATTTCTGTTCTTTTGCCTGTCGGGCCCCGGGTCGGGCCTGAGCAGAACCTCCCAGCGTCCTCTGTGTTTCTGCAGGTGGGCGGACGAAAGACGAGAACGCCGAGGGGGCGGAGTTCTGTTCCGATCGACCCGAACCGGAAACCAACGGCTCCTCCTCAGAGTTTTTCTCCGGCCCGGACCGGCCGTAGACCTCGCCGGATCATCAGCTGCGTCCTTTCGGCCTTTGGACCCGGTTCAGACTGTGCGCCGCGCGTTGTGACGTCGCCGTGATGATGTCACCGTCCGCGGTTTCAAATTTCACTGGTGAAATTCCGAACCGACGGCCACAAAGCTAGCTCGCTAGCTTAGCGTGCTAGCTGAGAAACCGGGCAGAACTCAGCGGGTTCACTGAAGAGATAAAATGTTCAGCAGCTGGTGAAGCGACGCTCTGACGCGCTTTATTTCCCATGATTCCTCTCGCCGGGCGCCGCTGCAGGAAGACGGCGGCGTGAAGTGCGACCACGTGACTCAGCGAAGCGCGCAAAGAAGAACAGAACTCAAACTGACGACGGAGGGCGAGCTCGGTCCGGAGGAACCAGAGACCGGCACCACGGTAAAAGTTTTGTATCCAGATTTTTCACACTGCCAAGATCCTTGTTGTGCGTGTTTGTGCGTTCGAGTGTAAAAACTCTCTGTGTATTAATGACGATACCGGTTCCTGTCGTGTTGACATTAGACGCTGGGGTCCGGGTTCCGGACGGACCGGGTCCGCGTTGTCGGGCCGCCACTGTAAAACCAGCTGAATGTGACTGAAGTTCTGTCTACGTCCCGTTCGTCAGAATCAGAACCACGGGTTCTAGCAAACGCAATAATTCAGCAACACTGGTGCCAGTTGGACGGAGCTTCAGAACCGGCGCCAAACGCGTTCGGCTCTTTGTTATCGCTGTCGGACCCGGTGCTGAAGAACAGATTCATCTTTTTATTGATCGTCATCATTTCATCCCTGAAACTCAACCCGCGCTAACCGAAGCTAAGCTAGGCTAGGCTAATCTAGGCTAGGCTAGGCTAGGCTAAGCTGCGGCGGGTTCTGGTGACGTTAAACCGGATCGGAGCGACGCAGCTAAAACACGCGAGTATTCGAGCACTGAGTGTACAAATAAACATTAAAACGTAAACTTTAGAAGTTTTTAGAAGCAGCTAAAAGAGTTTTATTTACATCTTATCCAGTGAAAAATACAGATTAAAAGAATTTGAAAATTATATGATATATATATAATGAGATTATTTGATGAGAAGAAACTGAAGATTATTACATTCCAAACGCTCGTCCGGCTGCAGGTTCACAGAACAAACACCCGTTTCAGATCTGAAGCTGCGACGTTCTGACGGGAACCAAACATATTGATCGGTCCGCGTGTTGTATTGATCACGTTAACGCGGCGGCAGGCGACGCAGCATCAAACAAACTGTGTGTGTGTCTGTGCGTCGTTTCGTGTAAATGTGAAGCTGATCGCAGTAACGTTGCGTATAAATACTGGGCGTGAATGTTCTCCTCTTCGTGTGTGAGTCACATGGCAGGCTTCTCCTTTGTGCGTCCGCGGGCACGCCCGTTTGTCACACGGACGCACAACGGTCGCCAACGCAAACGGAGACGTCGGACCGAGGAACCAGGAAGCGACAATCGACTCGGTGACGCCGGTTTTCGTGAACGAGGCTCATTTCTGCCGCGAAAGCAAAAAAAACACAAATCGTGCAAAAACAAATGTAACACAATCCTTACAAAGTCAACACAAACATCTCGTTTTCATCAGTGTTGTTTTATTGTCTTGGCAGAAATGGTCTTCCATGTTTATCTAATCTAATCTAATCTAATCTTGGTGTGTGTTGTGGACGCACACATCAAGTGTTATAGGGCTCTTACTGAGTGTGTGTGTGTGTTTAACTCTCGGGCGTCTTACACACTGAACAGTTTTTTAACTTGTGTCGGTCTGTGTGTGTCGGTGTTTTGTACGTGGACAGCGTCTCGTTCGTATCTCGGTGCTAAGACGACCTCCGCTCGTCCCGTGAGGATTTTCGGCGAAGACGCGCGTCTGGTGTTTTGTACAAAGCGACGACGGCCGGTGCGTGTCCACGGATCTCCTGTGGGTTTGTGTTGTTTTGTGTGCGTCAGGAAGAGGACTCGTGTTTTTTAGGGGTCTCGTGGGTTTCGCTGTGACTCGTTGAAGGACAGTTTTGATCGTCTTTTCAGTTTTTTTTCTACTCGTTAATCTTGTGATGTGTATTTATGAAACCGGCGGCCGTCGCGCTCGCGGTGATGAATAAGCTTCTGTCGTGTGTTTCCTTTACGTTTCTGTGACCGTGACCGACAGCGAGCGGCGGCGGAGCCAAACCACGACCTGAGACGTTTTTTTTTACGGCGTAGCATCGATGAAACGTGCCGATGAGGTCGATACTGTTAATGTCCGCGTTGTCCACACGATGTTTACTGATGGAAACGTAAAGCTTTTAAAAATATAGATATAACGTAGATCTATATATTGTAAATGTATAACGAAAAATGTTACGTACTGATGTTAACGTTTTTTAATACTTTGTGCAATTTTTGGCAGCATGATTGTGAAGAAACATTTAGATGTAAAATAAATGACTCACTATACATTTTTTATGCAATAAAATGAAACTGAGACGATTATTTCCCGTTTATTTCGTAAAAACTGTTTGTGAGGAAACGTCTGTCCAGAACATCTGGATCACCGCAGACGTAAGCGCTAACGTCGTCAGCGTAGAGACGTTCTCTGAAGTCCGGCATCAGAAGCTGGACCCGGGTTCTGCTCCTCACATTCAGGACTGGATCTGGACCTGGACCTGGTTCCCTCCCGGACCTCCGGACTCCACTCAGCTGGTCTGAGGTCAGCGGGGTCGCCCGGCGTTTGTGCCGGTTTGGTCGGGTTCGGCTGATGGGTCAGCTTCGTCCTTGATGGACTGATATTACTTGACTGACACCCGCTTTAACATATGTCTAATTTTCAGTTAATCGATTGATTGATTGATTGATTGATCGCTGCAGCTCGAGGCGATGAAGCGACTTCAAAGACACAGACACTGTTGTTCACATGAGACTTTATTGATAAGTGCTACATGTTACTGATGTTGATTGATCGGCGAAGACCAAGTCAGTGGATCGACTGTAGGGGGGGTGGGGGGATGACTGTGGGGGGTTGACGTGGTGGGGGGGTGGGGGTGGTGGTGGTGGTGGGGGGGTGACGGGTCCGGTGGTGCGATCGGCGGGTTTACTCGTACAGCCAGGGCTGGGCGCAGGAGGTGTAGGACACAAACTCCTCGGGCTTGAACCACAGGCTGATCTCGGTCTTGGCGTTCTCCAGGGTGTCGCTGCCGTGGATGATGTTCCTGCGAGGACACGAGGTTTTAGAACGTTCCACGCCATGTTCCGCTGCTTCGCGGCCTCGGAAACGTTCGCCGAGCGGTCGCTCACCTGCCGATGTTGATGCACAGGTCTCCACGGATGCTGCCGGGCTTGGAGTCAGCGGGGTTGGTCTCCCCCAGCATCATCCTGACCAGCTTCACGATGTTCTGCCCCTCCCACACCTGACACACACATTAACACACCTGTCATGTGCCTGTGTGTGTGTGTGTGTGTGTGTGTGTGTGTGTGTGTGTGTGTGTGTGTGTGTGTGTGTGTGTGTTACCATGGCGAGGATGGGTCCAGCGGACATGTATTTGCAGAGTCCAGCGTAGAAAGGCATGTCCTTCAGGTCCAGGTAGTGCTTCTTCATGTGGTCCTCAGAGGCCTGAACACACACACACACACACAGTCAAGAGACTCACACCAACACAACATGGAAATTGATCTCAAACAGGGAGCTGATCGATCATGATTGATCACCGGGGTGTATCCCTGCAGTCTGAACTGAACCTGAATCACTTTTAAATCCTGGATCTACTCAGCAGCTCTTTGGTTCTGACCTCTGACTGGAGTCTTCTCCACAGAACCTGAGGCTCATGGGTAATGTAGTAAACCTGAAGAAGGTCGTCACGGTTACCTGCATGAACTTGGCGGCGATCATCTTGAAGCCTCTCTGCTCGAAGCGCTTGATGATCTCACCACACAGTCCTCTCTGGATGCCATCGGGCTTCACGGCGATGAAGGTACGCTCCATGTCTGCTGCAGGGGGGGGGACCAGAGGTCACCTTCATCACAACAATGCACTCATCATCAAAACTCAGCCCCCCCCCGCCCGACATCAGCGTCTCGAGTTACTCATCATCAGAGGAACGTCTGAAGCTGGACCTGGTTCTGCTGAAGGAGCGAGTGTGAAACCATCTGGACAAAGCTTCGGCCGCTGCCTTTCTAATTTTACTGCGGGTGTGTGTTCGTGTGAAGCTGATATCCACCCAAAGCAGGTGGCTCAGGCTGAGGAGGCAGAAAACCCGGCGGGGGGTCGGCAACAGGAGATAATTTGAGCCGCTCGGAAACGTCAGGATGATGTTTGGGAGATTGAAGGATTCCAGGTCACGTGTGGAGCTTATGTTCTGCTGATTTATCAAAGTCAGCCATCCTGTTTTTCTCCTGTGGTCTGAGCCGGTCCCCAGAGGATGAACCCAACTAAAGCAACAACCAGATGTCTGAACATTCGTGCCCATCAGAGGATAAACCCTCCGAAATCTTATTTACTGGAGAAACACATTCGAACACAAATGAGCAGAACAAAGAAACACAATGGGGGGGGACTCTGCCTCGCAGGTAATATATGCCCCCCCATCATGACTCAGCACTTTTCTTGCAGATTGACCATCTTGAATCTCTTGATTCATAATGAGGACGTTTAAACTGTGAAACGTTTTGATCCTGTTGAAGTGACCTTGAACAAGACACTTGTGCCCCCCCCCCCATTGAGGGGGCCTGAGTCAACCAATCAGGACTGCTCTGACTGACGGGGGTGGGGCTGGGGGGTCGGAGCACATGGCTCTGTCTGTTCACTTGAAGTAAAATGAATTTTGAAGCTGATGGTGAAAATCAGATGATTGGACCACGGTCTGAGGAACCCGGACGCCTCGCTATGGTTCCACACATCTGAGTTTGATTTGTTCAGCGTTCACGACGTCGCAGTTTTTAATCCGCGCTACGCCAAACTGCACAGCCTTGAATATCACACGCACAAAGGCCGGCGCACAACTGCAGGTTTTACAGTTGTCTGGTTTGACGTGTGTTCAACCGAGCGATCGGCACGCATTCAGCTGTGTGCAGCTGTCACTGCATGACAACACATGCACACAACTCAACGTGTGCAGGAAAACTGACAACACTGAACTGCTCAGGAGGTTTAAAAGTGTGTGTGTGTGTGTGTGTGTGTGTGTGTGAGATATCTACCTTGGTTGTGGGTTCTCAGGAGAACTTGTGAAGAAGGTTTGCCGGCGGGGGGATGCGATCACCGAGGCCGAAGAGCTGCGGTGGAGCTCTATTTAAAGGGTTAGCTCCGGGGGGAGGGACGCTGTGGGGGTGTGGACCCTATATGTGTGTATGTGTGTTTGCGTGTCGGGGGTCGGGTTGTGTGTTTACAGTGTGAGCGGGTGACAGATCTGCTCGGTCAAGTGTTGTAAGTCTATCTTCTCCAGGACCCACTTCAGCTTTGGATCTCGTCTCCACTTTCCAAAAATGTCCAGACTTTTCAAAACAGCCGTCACATTTCCCCCCCGGTTGTGTGTGTAAATACCACGTTACCCATAATCCTCGGCGTTTGCTGCTGTGGAGGAGTCAAGGAGTTCAGTCTAAATTTAACCCATGGTCGAACCATGGCAGTGCTGACATGGCTGATGCAGCGTGTCACATACATGTGCAGCGTGAAGTTTGCATGAGCGGTACATCCATGTCTGCTCCTGTGCAACACGTATGTCACTGTGTGTGTGTGTGTGTGTGTGTGTGTGTGTGTGTGTGCTTCAGCACTGCCCGTGTGTCGCATCCCTGATGTCAAAAGGTCAAAAGGTCAACAGATTAAAAGTTTTTCCAGGAAATCAAAACTCTCTTGTTTTTCACTCCTCGGTTTTTATGTAAATGTTTTCTGGTTCTTATTACGAGGAAAAATTCACCACAATTCCCAGAAAGCACTGCTGTAAGAATTATCCAATCAGAGAGCTGCAGGGTGAATTCAGAGATTTGAATCATCTGGCAGTTAGCTAAGCCCCGCCCCCTCAGTCACTGTTGCTACGCGTATTGATCTTTACGTTCCGCTCAGTTTACACTAGCTGCAGCACATTTAGCATGAATGCTAATGATTTAAAAACATGGCCCCTTGATTTCAGACAGAAATTTAAAAAGCAGCGTTTTTGTCACTGACTGATTTGATCTTAGCTAGCTAGCTAGCTAGCTAGCTAAGTAATATTGCAGTTTGACTAACATGTAGTTAATGTATTTTGTCGAGCAGTGTCCTTCAGTACAGTTTCAAGGTTCATGTATTTTTCTTCAGTACTGTAATACTACTGTTATAGTGCGGTACGCTTGTGCTGGTTACTTTGCAGATTTGTAAACCTACAATGAGAATACTGAGTAAAGTTTTGTCACAGAAAATAAAACGACCCAACGACCAAGCTAGAATTAGCTCCACGTCGGCCTGCTACCACACTCGTCCCACCCCACCCACTGTGGAGTCAACAGGTGTGATATGTAAGTGGGGCTGACTGTCTCTTCAAGCACCCGTTATATAAGACCTGAAATGAGACCAAAACTCACACACACTCACACACACACAGACACACAGACACACACAGAAACACTCAGGCACTGCTACAGTTGTGCAAAGTGTCTTTAATCTGAAGCACCAACCTTCACCCTTCCCCCCAATTTGACCCTAAATATAAACCTTCTCCTAATCAGGGATGGAAAGCAGTCCCGCTCTCAGGGGATTCTGGTCCAGTCTTCAGTCCTGGAGGGGATGCAGGACCCTATCAGTTGAAATGAAAACACACACCCCCTGCTCACGCATGCACTTCAGACTTTTACCCATCTTATCTTACGGTGCCTTTGGACCAGAGGAACCAGCAGAAACACAGCTGCGTGGCCTCTCCTCTTACTGATTGTGCTCTGAAGGAAAACATCAACCAAAAACAAATGGACACACAGTTTTCCTCAGAACCAGGCTGATAACGGTCCGTACGCCGGTTCACTGCAGAACCTCCCTGTAATTACAACATTTTGATGAGCTTGTGCGGGGCCTTGTTTGGAATACGTGGTCATTCTGGAGACTGCAGTTTGTACGGCTGCTGAACTGTACGCATTATTTACAGAGGTGCTTCTCTCATTTAGCACTTATGTTGCTCTCACAAACTCCAACCTCCAAAATGACCATGAAACTGAACCAACAAACTGAACATCACAGCAACATTATGAACTTAAAAAGCAGGATTTGTCCCAGAGCTGCTGGATCAGTTTAGCTAATAAACTGCCGACTGAGTGGAGGCAGTTTGTCGTTATAAACGTTGTCGTGTTCTCGTTGTTGTAACTGTGTCACGTGACGAGTCTCCGTGGTGACGGGTTTTGTTTTATCCGTTAAAAACACGTTAACCGTGTTTCACGTCAGACCAGGGGGGGCAGTGAATGAGAATCAGGAGTCTGAAGCCGCCGTGGAAACACCAGCGAAGAAGAAGTTCACTACCCACAATTCTCTCCTTCCTTCCGGTTCCAACCATTCGAGCTGTAAGATGGCGGACCGGCGGCGAAGGAGGAGGCGCGCGTCCCAGGACAGCGAGGACGACGACGAGTCCGGGACGGGTTCGGACAGCGGGAGGTCGGGCTCCCCGGCCACCAAGGCCCGGGGGAGGGATCCCGACCCGGCGGAGGTGACGGCGACCCGGACCGAGACCAAGAGCGACGTGGAGTCCGAGTGTGTGAGTAGCGGCTAAGGCCGGGAGCTAACGTTAGCTCGCCGTGCAGACGGCTCCGTGTCCCGGCCGGGAGCTGGGACGGGTACCGCTCCCAGTAAAACTTTTCCCGTAGGCCCAGTTCTGACTTCGGCTCGGCGGTACCGGGAGCCAGTATCAGTGGATGAATAAAGATGTAGACGGTTCCGTCTGCGGAAGAAACATGTTGACGTTGGGTCAGTTAGCTTGAAGGAAACCGTTAGACAAGTCGTTCTGTTGGCCTCGGTTCGGTTCCGAGTGTTTGGCCTTATAAACACCGTGTGGACCGACCGAGCGGTCCGTGTTGCTAACTGTTCTGGTTCCTGTTGTGAAACCGGGTCGAAAAGGCGCCACGGCGATCGTATGTGGTCACAGCGCCGGTTCCGGTCCGGTCCTGTTTCTGGTTCAACAGTCAGCTGGGCCCGGTTTCATCATGTGGGTCCGTCACGTCCAGAACTCGCCAGATGACCCGGTCTGCAGCAACGGGCTGCCCCCCCCACCACACACACACACACACACACACACACACACACACACACACACACACACACTCACACTCATTTAAAGAGCTGAGTTCTGGTTTCCGGTTCTGGCTGACCCGTCTCTTTCTGTTCTTCCTGCAGGAGAGCGAGGACGGCGGCGTGGGGGAAGGTGAGACTCGGGTTTGTTGTCAGACTGGTCACATGTCGTGTCACGTGTCCTCACGCCGTGTCTGTCCTCTCTGTCCAGCCGTCCTGTCCGACTACGACAGCGCCGACCCGGAGGAGAACGGCTCCCATTCAGAGGTACGACCCGGCCCGTGGACCCGGGGTCCGGATCTGGATCGGAGTTTTCCCGACACTGAACTTCCTGTTCCTCTTTGGTCCTCAGGGGGCCGAGGAGGAGGAGGAGGTGGGGCGGTACAGCGACGAAGAAGCTGCGGCGGCGCCCGGCGAGCCCGAGCCCCCCGCCACCGAGGGCCCAGCGCCGGGAGAGGAGGAGGTGGAGGTGGAGGTGGAGGCAGAGGGGGAGGTGGAGGGGGAGGGAGAGGGAGGAGGACGCAGCAAAGAGGAGAACAAAGCTGAGGAGAAAGGAAACCTCGCTGGAGAGAGACAGAGTGGGGACGGACAGGTGAGACTCACCTGTGTGTGTGTGTGTGTGTGTGTGTGTGTGTGCGTGTGTGTGTCCTCACCGTGTCTTCACCGTCTCTTCTCCTGTCCCCGACCCGCAGGAGTCCACGGACGACCCGGAGACGAAGGCGGGCGGGAAACCGGGTCAGCAGCTGGACGACGACGAGGACCGGAAGAACCCGGCCTACATCCCCAGGAAGGGCCTGTTCTTCGAGCACGACGTCCGGGGCCACGCCCAGGAGGAGGAGCGGTGGGAACTTTATTTATAACACGCAAACACGACGCCGCTAACGGGCGGAGTCGGGCGGAGTCGGGCTCTAACGCGCTCGTGTCCCGTCAGGCCCAAAGGTCGGAACAGGAAGCTGTGGAAGGACGAGGGGCGCTGGGAGCACGACCGGTTCCGAGAGGAGGAGCAGGCGCCCAAGAGCCGCGAGGAGCTCATCGCCGTCTACGGCTACGACATCCGCAACGGGGGCGGGTCCGACCGGCCGTACCGCCAGCGCCGGCCCAGGTACGCTCTGACCCGGGGGGGGGGGGTGATGATGTCACAGCAGGAGGACCGACTCCGTCTCTTTGTCCCCTGCAGACAGAGCGTGTCCCCCGGCAGAGACAAGCGGTGGGGAGGAGGAGGGGAGCGCCCGGTGCGATCCTGGCAGGGAGGAGGAGGAGTGAGCCGAGGAGGAGCTCCTCCGCCCTCGTCCCTCCAGCCCTCCTCCGCGCCTCCTTCCTCTCTTCCGCCCTCCTCCGCCCCGCGGAGCAGCAACCCCTCCAGAGCGCCCCCCGCCCGCAGCAGGCCACCCCACCAGAACCCAGCGCACCTCCCAGCTCAGCCCCACTACAGGAGCAACGAATCCAACGCGCCCCAGGCGCATCCCAGAGAGCGACAGGGCCCGAAGGCTCAGGCGGAGCCCGCGGGAGACCGGGGCGTGGTCGGCAGGGGGGGGCGCGGCGGCGGGGGGAGGGGGGGTCCCCCCGCGGAGAACAGTACTGTCGGCACCGGGGGGGCGGGGGAACCGGACCCGAGCCCGAGCGCCGCGGCGTCGTCGCAGTCGGGCGGGTACCAGTCGGCCTCGCCCAGGCGACAGCAGCAGGAGCGACGGGGGAGCGCCGACAGGTCCGGATCGGCCTCCTCTGACCCCGCCCCTCAGGCGGCGCCGGCCAATCGGGAGGCCTCGCCCCCCGCCGAGCGGCCGGTGGAGCGTAAATCCTACTCGCTGGCTCGCAGGACTCGCTCTCGGCCCGCGGACCTGGGCAGCAAGCAGCCGTCCGTGGAGGAGTCCGCGGCCGGGGGGGGCGCCCCCTCCCCCGGCGGCGCGGGAGGGAGGGGCTGGACGGGAGGGGCGGACGGGCCGGGCCAGGCGGGGGGGGCGGGCGGGGGCCCGACGGAGCTGGACCAGGACGTGGCTCGCCTCAGTCTGGGGGGGCAGAGCTGGAGCCAGAGCCCGACGTCGTACATCCGCTCCGAGATGAGAGGTGAGAGCCGCCGGAACCGGCCCGCGACCCGGCAGAACCGCCTCCCCCCCCTCCTCCCCTCTCTCTCCGCAGGCCTCCCCAACCCCATGCACCTCCCCGGGGCCCCGCCCCAGTTCTCCGGCATGGAGGAGATGGGCGTGGGATCCAACCGGGCCAAACGCTACTCCTCCCAGCGCCAGAGAACCGTACCCGAGCCGGCGCCGCCCATGCACCTGGGAGTGATGGAGGGACACTACTACGAGCCCAGTAAGGCCCGGCAGAACCGCTGATGATGAGGATGATGATGAGGATGAGGATGAGGATGAGGATGATAAGGATGATGATGATGATGATGATCAGTTTGTAGTTTCATCTTCTGTTTTGATGGAAGAAGAACTGACAGATACTCCGTTACATCACAAACTACTACTACTAAGGAAACCACTTCCTGTCCTGGTTCTGATCCGGTTCTGTTTCTGACCCCCCCTCTGTCCCACAGTGTCGTATCAGGGACCAATCTACGCCCACGGCGACGCCCCCCCCGCCCCCATCCCGCCGCAGGGCATGCTGGTCCAGCCGGAGATGCACCTGCCCCACCCGGGTCAGCGCGGCCGTCCTCGGGTTCTGTTCGGGTTCTGTTTCGGTACCTAGAGCGCTCATCCGTCTGCTTCCTCTCCAGGTCTCCACCCCCACCAATCGGGCGGCCCCATCGCTAACCCCGCCCTCTACGGCGGCCCCCCCGTGTCTCTGTCACCGGGGCAACCGCAGCAGCTGCTGCCGCCGCCTTTCTACCCGCCGCCGGGCGTCATGACGTTCCCGTACCCCGCCATGTACCCGAGCCCCCAGGTAACCCCCCGCGGACGCCGATCGGTCGTATTGATCACGGATCGGAGCTGATCGGGTCGTGTGTGTGTGTGTGTGTGTGTGTGTGTGTGTCAGGGTCAGTCCCAGGTGACCTACGGCGGCGTGACGTACTACGACACCATGCAGCAGCAGGCCCAGCCCAAGCCGTCGCCCCCCCGCCGCACGTCCCAGCCCGTCACCGTCAAGCCCCCCCCACCGGAGGTGCCCTTCGCCTCGGAGTGACCCCGCCCCTCGCCCGCCCCGCCCCCCGGTCCCGCCTCGGCCCGACCCGAGAACCGCAGGTGAGCTTCGGCCGTCTCCTTGCTGGATCCCGATTGGCTCCGGGCAGCAGTGATGTCATGCAGGTGCAACCTCGGTCCAGATTAACACGGAACCGGTTTCCCTGTTCTGTTTGTAGGAGCGGGGTGGGGGGGGCGGCGGCGGGACGGACGGCGGCGCAGGTGACGTGCAGGTGACCCGCAGGTGACCCATCGCTGGTGGAATGTTCCTTTTTTCTTTTCCTTTTGTTTTGGACCCGCGGCAGCCCGACGGTTCTGTTACCCACGGGTCCGACCCGAAAAAGAAACTCCAGAACCGGTTCAGGTCGGACCGGGCAGAACCCGCGTGGAGCCCGGTTCTGAGTGTTTTTTATATACGGTTCTGTTCACACTGTACGTCAGAAGGTTCTGTTGGGTCAGAACCAGAGCGGAGGTTCGTCTGATCGAGCCGATCCACGGATCAATAACCTAATCTTTGAGTAATCTTTATGTGCGAGAGGTCATCGGTTTGTTTGATTGACTGTCGCCACGGCGACGCACCATCCAATCACAGCCCCCCCGACAGCAGCAGGGCACAGGAGTCTGTGTGTGTGTGTGTGTGTGTCTGTGTCTGTCTGTCTGTGTGTGTGTGTGTGTGTGTGTGTGTGTGTGTGTGTGTGTGTGTGTGTGTGTGTGTGTGTGTGTGGTGTGGTGGGGGGTCACTGTCTCTGTACATAGAAATCTATTGTGTATATAGAACTGTAACTGATAGATCCGCTCCCAATCAATCGGACCGGAACCTTTGGATCCAGTTTTTGGTTTGACGTGGCGCCGGATCTGGACCCGGTCGGCGCTCGTCCCTTCAGAACCGGGCCGTGGCCCGCAGGTGAGCGCTCACCTGAGCGGGTGTCATTTACTTTCTCGTCAGGCGTGTGCGTTGGGGGGGGGCTTGTTATTGATCGATCAGAACCGATCGAGTGTTTCTGTTCCGTAATGGTTTGACTGATGTTTAGTTTGAATAAATCCACTTCCTGTGTTGAGAGCGAGGTCAGGGGGCGTGTCTGTGTTTGACCTTTGACCTCAGCTCTTTGTTTGTTTGTTTGTTTGTTTGTGGAGAACGTTGTCGTCCACACACACGATCAATAAAGAACCTGATAACCAGAACAGTTTGGATTTAATCAACACACACACACGCTCAGTTCCTTAACATGACTGTTTAGTGGGAGGGGGTGTGATATGCTTATGTAAGCCCTGTGATTGGCAGGTGAGGACAGCCAATCACGTGGCAGGACGTCTGCAGCTCATGAATATTCAGCAGCAGCTGTTAAAGGCGCATTCTGCCCTGTCTCGTTTATACACACACACACACACACACACACACAGAGTGTGTGTGTGTGTGTCCGGTTACACTCAGCTGATTAGGAGACTGTGACGGAGCTGATCAGGTTACACACACGGATCAATAACGGGTCATGTGACTATTGGAAATCAACAGTGAGCAGATGCTTCATGTGTTCGATGAACGCTGTTTTATTCCGGTACCTGAGTCCAGTCCCTCAGAACCTGGACCCGACCCAGAAAGACCCGGTTCTGACCCGACCAACAGAACCAGGGCAGAACCCTGATGTCAGTCTCACGTCCCGCGGTGAGATCTTGTTATTGATCTTTGCAGAAGTAACAGATGATCCACGTCACGTGATCAGCTCTCCAGGTGTCGCCCGTGTTTCTGTTGTTGTGTTGCAGCAGATCAATGACGGCTCATTGATTATTTATCAGCCTGTGATCGGCCGACTCCTCTGACACATGGACGCACAGTGAGCAGGTCACAGGTGAACAACGGAGTGACACGTGTGACAGGTGTGTGTCAGGTGAGTCCAGAGAGGGACCAGGAAGTGGGATCCTCTCAGGGTTATTGTTATTATTATTATTATTATTATTATTGTTATTATCATTGTTGTTGTTGCGTAGCTTTGTTAATAAATTTGTGTGCGTGTAAAATCTGAGCTTTTATTTTGAAGGACATTTTCCTGATAATTATACTTTTCTGCTGTGGTAAAGTAACGGAGTATTTCTACTTTTACTCTGTTAAGTGAAATGTTACCCGTCGGTAATCGGATGGTGGCGGATGTAATCAGAGTAAATACTCAGAGTAACGTCTGTCGTCAGGGATATTTCCCTCCCCATCAATTTTACAGCACCGAGTAAACGGGCGTGCGCGCGGCCGTCCTGTCGGGGTCGCGCAACTGCAGCAGATCGGCGCGGGGCGGGTGCGTGTGTGTGTGTGTGTGTGTGTGTGTGTGTGTGTGTGTGTGTGTGTGTGTGTGTGTGTGTGAATGTTACGAGTCACTTCTCATTCCACTAATTTAGCAGAAGGGGAGGAGAGAGCCGGGGGGCGCGCGGACCGTCGGAGCCTCTGCAGTATCTGACCTGAAAAAAACAAAACCAGCACCGCTCCTCCTCCTCCTCCTCCTCCTCCTCCCCCCTCCGCCTCCTCCTCCGCCTCCTCCTGCTGCTGCTGCTGCTCAGAAAACCGACACCCCCCGAACGCACCGGGCCGGGCGGGTTCTTCCTCCTCCAGGTGTGTGAGCGGAGCAGCGTCGACCCGGAGATATCACCGAGAAACCCGCCGCTGGCGACGCCGCACGAGCTCGGTGTCCCGCTTCAGCCCAGCGGAGACAGGACCGGAGACCGGAGCGAGGACCGGAGCGGTGACAGAGCGGGGCGCCGCGCGGACGCAGCGCGGTGAGACGACGCTCCGCTCGGTTTCGGACTCGCGGTTTTTCCGCCTGCGGATCGTGCGCGCGGCGGCGGAGCGCGGTGTTTACGCGGCGGCTGCAGAGCGGGGGGAGGAGGACGCGGCGCATCCGGAGGTGGTGGTGGGGGGAGCGGAGCAGGAGGATTTCGGCAGGAGGGTTTGTGTCGCGGAGAGGACCCCCCCACCACCACACCACCACCAATGGGTTAAAACCGGTTCGTTTCTCCAGAAGAACCGGAGGTTCCGCTCGCACCTGCTCACACCT
>JAFBJZ010000883.1:242500-252500 GCA_016785225.1 Psettodes erumei
TATGTGGGTCATCATGGCGCCGGCTCTGTAGACCCGCTCCTCTGTGATCACAGATGAGTGGCCTGCAGAGAAAAGTTCTGGCTCTTCATCAGAACACGGCGCCGGTACTGGGTCGTTCCTGACAGGACAGAACCTGACCTGGTTCTGCTGCTTCAGAACCCCCACCTCAGGGCTGGACTCAAAGACTGGTTATCTGAACGACTTCAGAACCGCTCGCCTGGTGCCGACAATCTCGTGACCATTTGACCTTTAGCTGACCGGCGCCGCTGCCGCGTGATTGGCTGATAACCGCACGAACGAGGGCGGGCGGATCCGGTCCACGTTCTCTCTCCTTAACTCGGACGTCCTCAGGTTCGGTCTGGAGACGGAGGCGGGAGGGAGGGGGGGCGGGGAGGGGGGGGCCGAGAGGAGCGAGGGCGGAGGAGGGGAGTCGGAGGGGGGCGGGCGGGCGGTGCCGACAGGAAGCGGGCGGTGCTGAACGTGGCGTTCAGGTACCTGGACACCTACAGGGAGCTGCTGCAGGAGGAGGGCGAGCGCAGCAACAGCTTCCCCAAGGTGACGCACACACACGCACAAACCCGGCGTCATCATAGTAACACACACACACGCTCACGTTGTGCGTCTGGTTGTGCAGGAGCTGTACCTGTGTGCGGTTCAGGACCTGACCCGGTATCCTGAGCTGGTGGAGGACGTCCTCAAACTGCAGAGGTGGACGGAGATCCTACACTGCCCGTGAGACCGACGCACAACGACACGCAATCGCCACACAACGGCGAACGCAAACTTCTGCTGCTCGTGATGACAGTAGTTTGATTGTGCGTGTCGTTGCGTGTCTGTGTGTGTGCAGCTCCGACGAGGAGAAGGAGAGCAGGAAGAAGCAGGTTCGTCCTCTGTTCAGACACTTCAGACGAATCGATGCGTGTCTGCAGCCCAGGGAGGCGTTCAGGGGCTCCGACGAGAGTACGACACACACACACACACACACACACACACACACACACACACACACACACACACACAGAAACACGCACACACACACACACACACACACACAGACACACACAGAAACACACACACACACACACACACACACACACACACACACACACACAGAGAAACACACACACACACACACACACACACACACACACACACACACACACACACACACACACCACACACACACACACACACACACACACACACACACACACAGAGACACACAAAAACACACAGAAACAAACACACACGCACACAGACACACACACACAGAGAAACACACACGCACACACAGACACACACACACACACACACACACACACACACACACACACACACACACACACACAGAAACACACACACACACACACACACACACACACACACACACAGAGAAACACACACGCACACACACACACACACACACAGACACACACACACATGCACACACACACACACGCACACACACACACACATGCACACACACACACACACACACAGACACACACAAAAACACACAGAAACAAACACACACGCACACATAAACACACACAGAAACACACACACACACGCACGCACATGCACACACAAACACAAAAGGTGGACTGCACCGTCTAATCTGTAAACACCTACACACAGTTGAAGTGCAAACACACCTGCAGTCTGTGGTTGGTTGTTACACAAATCACACACTGCCTGACACACCCAGAACACACACACACACACACCCAGGACAGGACACACACACACACACACACACACGCTGGTCTCACTGGAGGTGTGAGGACATTCCTTGAGATAATGCATAGTCCCCGTCCTTAATCTAAACCAGATTAAACCTGAACCCAGTCTAAATCTGATTAAACTAAACTGGGTCTAAACCAGATTAAAACTAAACCAGATTAAAACCCGGTGTGATTTGGACTGTGACGTCTTCTGTTTATATTTCTGTTTTTGAACACACAGCCCGACCTGTCGATGCTGCTAGGCTAACAGTTTCCCTCTGCTTGTGGTTCTTATGCTAAGCTAGGCTAAAAGTTTCCCTCTGCTCGTGGTCTTTATGCTAAGCTAGGCTAACAGTTTCCCTCTGCTCGTGGTCTTTATGCTAAGCTAGGCTAACAGTTTCCCTCTGCTTGTGGTTCTTATGCTAAACTAGGCTAAAAGTTTCCCTCTGCTCGTGGTCTTTATGCTAAGCTAGGCTAACAGTTTCCCTATGCTCGTGGTCTTTATGCTAAGCTAGGCCAACAGTTTCCCTCTGCTTGTGGTTCTTATGCTAAGCTAGGCTAACAACCCTGTGTCTCTACATTTTGTGAGAAAATGTTGGCGTGCAGACAGGCGGAACATTCCGGTGTGTTTCTTCCGACACGTCTTTTTGTGCGTGGTTGTGTGTCCAGTCTTCTGCCGGGTCTACACCCCGGATCACTCCTACGTCACCATCAGGAGCCGTCTGTCCTGCCGGGTCGGAGAGATCCTGGCTCTGGTCCGGGAGAAACTCCAGTACAGCGAGGACCAGCCGGTTCTGCCCGGGAACCTCATCCTGGTGGCCGTCACGTCCGCCGGAGGTCGGGAGACACACAACCGTGACACAGCGTTGTTGTTCTTGTCTTAGCGTTGTTGTGAAACATTGGCAGGAAGTGTTGTCATTGAAACGTGTTGTTGTGTTGACGTGTGCGTTCAGAGAAAGCCGTGTTCCGTCCCAGCGACGAAGCCGTCTTCACCACGCTGGGAGTCAACACTCACCTGTTCGCCTGCGAACCCTCCGAACTGGACTCGCTGGTGAGGAGCCGATCGATCGATGGGTTTATTGATCGGCCGGTCGACGTGCGCGCTAACGTGACTGTCGCCCTCAGCTTCCTCTTCCCGAGGAGATCCACTGGACGCCCGGCGACAGCAAACTCCACGACATGTCGGCGGAGGAAGTGGCGAACCAGCTGGTGGTGTTCGACTGGGAGCTGTTCAGCTGCGTGCACGAGGTCCGGCTCCTGGTTCCGACCCGCGCTCGCCAACCGGTGATGACGTCCGCCGAGAATTTACTCGAGTTCTTCCTCCTCCTCCTCCTCTTCCTCGCAGGTGGAGTTCGTGTGCTACGTGTTTCACGGCGAGCAGTCGCGCTGGCGCCCCCTCAACCTGGAGCTGGTTCTGCAGCGCTGCAGCGAGGTGCAGCACTGGGTCGCCACCGAGATCCTGCAGTGCCAGTCGCTGCCGAAGCGGGTCCAGCTGCTCCGCAAGTTCATCAAGATCGCAGCTCTGTGAGTCCACGCCGCGACCCGGGTTGGGCCGGAACCGCAGCGCGTTGCTAAGACCACCTGAGACCAGATCCTGAAAAGGATTTCCTGTTCCTAAGTAGAGACGGGTTCTGTCTGTGAAGACCCGACCCAGAGTTCCAACAGTTTAAGGGTCAACTGGACCCAGGATGATGTGTTGATGATGATGATGATGAAGAAGCGTCCCGTGTGTTTCAGGTGTAAGCAGCAGCAGGACCTGCTGTCCTTCCTCGCCGTGGTTCTGGGTCTGGACAACCCGGCCGTCAGCAGACTGCGACTCACCTGGGAGGTACGTCGCTCACCTGACACGTGATTGGACCAGCTGATTCCGGATCAGAACCGCACTGACCCCTCCCTCTGTGTGTGTGTGTGTGTGTGTGGTTCAGGGACTCCCCGGAAAGTTCAGGAAGCAGTTTCAGCAGTTCGAGAGCATCGCGGTGCGTAAGAACCAAGCCCCGGCGGTCCGATGCAACCCAGTTTCATCATCATCCTCGTCACTGATCGCGATGAGGTCAAAGGTCAAACTAATCAATCCTTCTGATCGGTTCCCTCACAGGACCCGTCCAGGAACCACAAGTCCTACAGAGACCTGATCACCAGCCTGAGACCTCCACTGATCCCCTTCACGCCTCTGCTGCTCAAAGGTACCGGTTCTGATGCCCTGGTTCTGTTTCCACTGAGTTCTTATCGCGTGACATATTGACGACCCGGCGCTTTCCTCCGGCAGATCTGACCTTCCTCCACGAGAGCTGCAAGACGTTCCACGGAGAACTCGTCAACTTCGAGAAGATGGTGAGTGAAGGTTTCTCCTCCGGACTGTTGCAGAACTTGTGTTTGGTTCTGTTCGTGATCAGAACCAAACAGAACCTGTTTCACACTTATTCTGCGGGCTCTGGGCTTTCTGATGATCTTCGTCGTGTTTCCTTGTCTCCTCGTCTCCTCACCTACTTGTCTCTTTTCCTTTCCTCCTCCTCCTGCAGCATAAAGTGGCAGAGATGGTGAGGATCATCAGACGATACCGGAGCAGTCAGCTGGGTAACACACACACACACACACACACACACTGAGACAGACACACACACACACACACACACACACTGAGACAGACACACACACACACACACACACACACACTGAGACAGACACACACACACACACACACACACACACACTGAGACAGACACACACACACACACACACACACACACACACACACACACTGAGACACACACACACACACACACACACACTGAGACAGACACACACACACACACACACACACACACACACACACACACACACACACTGAGACAGACACACACACACACACACACACACACACACACACACACACACACACACACACACACTGAGACAGACACACACACACACACACACACACACACACACACACACACACACACACACACACACACACACACACTGAGACAGACACACACACAACACACACACACACACACTGAGACACACACACACACACACACACACACACACACACACACACACACACACTGAGACAGACACACACACACACACACACACACACACACACACACACACACACACTGAGACAGACACACACGCACACACACACACACACACACTGAGACACACACACACACACACACACACACACACACACACACACACACACACACACACACTTTGTCTCCACCTGGTGCTGATGTTGTGACACTGCAGCCTGCGTGCTGCTGTGATCATCTGACCTCAGTGTTTGTTTGTTTGTTTGTTTGTTTGTTTGTTTGTTGTCTGGTAGCCATGGATACGGAGACGTCGCCCTCACACCTGCAGACGAAGGCCTACGTCCGTCAGCTGCAGGTGATCGACAACCAGAACCTGCTGTTTGACATGTCCTGCAAACTGGAGCCCAAAGACACATAAACAGGTGGAGGAGGAGGAGGAGGTGGAGGAGGAGTTGGACCAAGGGGAGAAAGAGGAGGAGGAGGAGGAGAAGGACTTGGACCGAGGGGAGGAAGAGGAGGAGGAGGTGGATAAATGGAGGTCAGAGAAGAGAACTTTTCTCCTCCTCCTCCTCCTCATCCATCTGCAACAAACAGAAGACAGAACTTCTCCTCCCTCCTCCTCCTCCTCCCTCCTTCATCCTCAGCCCCGAGGATAGAATCAGGTCTGAGGTCCGTTTCATCCCAGAACCCTGGAACTGGTCAGAGCAGAACCCTGTGGACGGGTCAGCACGGAAACTCGAGGACGAAGGACGGTTCTGTTGTGACCCGGTCTCAGGTGAAACGGGTTGAGTGGACGAGTCCTCGCGATGCTGCTGGACGTTTGAGGACTCGTGTCTCGCCCCGCGGTTCCCTCTGCACTTTCCCGCCCTCTTTTCCCTCCTCGTGTGGCGGCCGACCAATCAGACGAGAGACAATCTGCCCACCTGACTGATGCCTGTCGACCTTTGACCCTTTAAATGGCTGAAACTGACACTGGCCCGAACGTTTTGATTCTGGAAGCCAAACTGAAGGCGATCACTTCCTGCTGATGCTCCTGCAGTGTTGCATTATGGGTCGTAGAGCTGAAACAATCACTCGATCGATTGATGAGGTGATCGATGACGGACTGACAGTTGCTTTGTCGTGTCTTCTCAGTCGTGCAAGATCCAAAGTTTATGGATCGATCGATAGATTAATGAAGAAGGTGATCTGCAGATCGGTCGATAATATTGATCGTGTGCAGCCTTCAGGATTGGAATGCGGCCGCTGGAGTCTGCGACAGTTCTGCCGGTTTGGGTTCACCGAGCAGAACCGCAGAACCGGCCTCAGTGGACGACGTCTTCTTCTCTGAGCAGGACTTTCTCCAGTGGGTTTAGTCCAAAGGTTCTGGATCTCCAGGAAACGGCGTCTTGTGTTCGGGCCCGTACAGAACCTCTGTACAGAACCTCCCCGTTTATCTCCGCAGGGTGTCACGGGTCATCACAGGCTGACGGGTCACTGGTTCTGCTGGAACCGAACTGGACCCGCGTTAAAATGAGAAGCTGTATGAGAACGTGCCGGAGCAGGAACCGAACAAACGGCCACAGGCGGGTTCTCGTGCAGGTGGAACCAGTCCGATCGTGACGGTACCACCTGATCAACCTCAGAACACGGGTTTTCACCCGATGCTGCGTCTGGATTTCATGACTGAATCTATTTTCCATCCAAACGCACGTCGTGGGTCCACGGCGAGTTGTGATTGGTTGGTTGTGTTTACGTCAGTGGTGAGGCCGACCTCTGACCTGCTGGTTTCTACGACCGTCGTCTCGGTGTCGGTCCGGCTTGTTCCGGGACTCTCTCCGTTGGTCGGCCCGGCGGGTCGAGGTCTGGGGCAATAACCGGTCGGTCGACGTCTCGCGTCAACGAAGCACTTTTGCCAAACCTCAGGGTTCAGACACAGAGGTTTTGTTTACTCCTTATTCTGGATCAGTAGAGTTCACTTCAGTCCGGTTCAGTTCGCTTCAGTCCAGCTTGATTTGGTTCTGTTCAGTTCAGTTGTGCTGTGATTGGTTGGTTCTGTGTTTGTACAGCTGATGTCACTTCATATTTACTATAATAATAGAGATTTACAGTCGTCGTTCTTACGTTGTGATCACCACCGGGTCCAGTCCGGTTTGTCCAAACTGAAACTTTATTTAATCTGGTTTTGGAGCGACAGACCAGAACCGGCTACACTGTAAAAAAAACTCCACCTGAGTCCTGAAGTTAAATCCAGTGTTTTGATGCTTTTCATTTGTTTTAAGATTTCAGATTATAATTTCCAGACATAAATATTCTCGGCTGGATTGAGACTCTTCAGGATGCTTTTACGTTGAAGAACGTCTCCAGATTGACAGAACCTTCTAACACGGAGTCCGGAAACAATTTTGTTCTCAAAACCGGTTAAAAGAGAAAATCTTTGAACTCCCACGAGTTCGACTTCCTCTGAACCGGAGGTCCAGTTCAAACTTGGGCTCGGGTTTGAAGTCACACTTTGGGTCTGAACTCTCCAGGTAACCACCAGGTGGAGCTTCAGAGAACCTGATCTCGAAGTCCCGATGATTTAGCTGGTCTGGAACTGGAACCGGATAATATGACCTCACTCTGAGATCAGAACCAGTTTCCTGGACTCTGTGTTTTGCGGTTCTTGTAGAGGCGGAGCGGTTTGTGTGAAACCCGGAGAAGATGACATCATCTAGTCTCTCAGGACCACTTCCTGGGTGTTGGGCGACCTCATTGTGGATCTCGCCGTAGCGCCGGGCGCACACAGACGTCCTGAAGCCGAATGGTCTCTAATCCCGACCCGAGCTAAACCCTCCTCAACGTTAGACCCGACCTACACTCAGCAAACCCTCCGGCTTTTTGGGCCAATCGCGGCCGCTGGGGTCCGTCAGAAAACCAATAATGTGTATATACTGCAACCCTGTACATAACAAATACTAATGAAGACTCTATTTTATGTATGAGGGCGAGAGAGCGGCGCTAACTCAAGGAGAAACCTTTCGTGTTTTTTATTTGTGCGTGAGGCGGCGGACGAAGAAACGCGAGGCGTGTACAGCTAAACTCTTCAGTTCTGTTGTTTTCTATCTGAAGCTCGGCTCGGTTCTGTTGGTTCTTTTGTACAGAAGTGGTTGTTTACATCATCTCCGTGACTTCAGGCAGAGGAACCTGATTGGAGCGGAGGTCTGGCAGGGGGCGGGGCCTGGAGCGCTGGTGTCGAGTTACAGAATATTTTTGGACAAACAGTAAAAGTAAAAGTTCAGGATCTTGGTCTGTTAACATGTGATTTTTAGATTAGGATTAACAGGACGTGGATCTGCTCTGCACTTTATCAGGTCGCTGGGTTGAGATTAAATGGGATTAAATGATTGTTAAATTATTTTTGAAAAACTCAGATAATTCAGGTGTTTC
Source organism: Psettodes erumei (assembly GCA_016785225.1). Taxonomy (NCBI): domain Eukaryota; kingdom Metazoa; phylum Chordata; class Actinopteri; order Pleuronectiformes; family Psettodidae; genus Psettodes; species Psettodes erumei. The sequence continues at coordinate 250,677 of JAFBJZ010000883.1, forward strand.
TCCGGAAGTGACGTCGGTATTCTTAAATAATATGAATAATAATCTAAAGTGTTTTGAACTCGTTTATTTAAAAGAGAGAGACGGTGGAGATGATTCGTGTCGATATTGATGGAAATTGACTTCTCATTGATTATCCTGAATCTAATCACAATGAATGATTTGAAGCGAGTGAATCGGCCCCGCCTCCTGCTGACGTCAGCTCCCTCTGCTGTCACACTACACACTGAAATAAAACCTCTGGACAACAACAGCAACGCTCATCTTCTCTTTGTGTGTTTAAGAGACGAAATACGTCATCTAACGTGCTGACGTCACCTGAAGCATGTATTTACGTACAGACCAATCAGGATCAAACGTGACTTCATCCAAACGTAAATGTTGTTTAATTAATTTCTGTTTCCACGTGGTGAAGAGCTGCAGTTCTTCAGTTTAACGTCAAACATCCCCGGATCGTCCCGGATCGTCCCGGATCGTCCCGGATCGTCTCGGACCGTCCCGGACCGTCCCCGGGTCCTCCGCGTCCCTCGTCCTCCGTCTCCAGTGTGATGATCATCATCTGGATGCCGTGGCCGCCCGGCAGAGTCGACGCAGCCAGCTCAGACCTGTCGGCGTCGAACGTGTCCAGGTGAACGTCGACACACCTCAGCTTCCACCTGCGCAGCAGCGGCTCAATCGACCAATCAGCGCTGGAACACGAGGAGGAGGAGGAGGAAGGTTAGGGTTAGGAGCTGAAGCAGCAAAGATGCTGAGGTCAGCAGAGTCGGGACTGGAGGAGCAGGTCTACCTCCTCTCCTGGTACGTGGTCCAGAACTGGGCTCTGGGGTTTTTTCTCAGGAGAAACGCAACAGTCACGAGGACGTCTTCGAAATCTGGAAAAGGTTTGACACGTGATCAGTTTGTGTTGGACCGGGACACGCAGCGCGGACACGACGTCTGAGGACGGACCTCGAGGCTCGTAGAAAACGTCAGATCCCAGGATGAGGTCCAGCTTAGGAAGCAGAACCAGATCCGGGGAGACCTCCCCCCAGGTGAGACCCAGCACCGCCACGTCCCGGAGGCCGTTCGCCTCGCAGCTGCGCCGGCAGTTGTTCAGACACAGCGGAGCCTCCGCGCTGTCCGACAGGATCACCCGCGCGCCGCACCTGGCGGCCAGCACACCTGGGAGACTCACACCTGCGCCGAGCTGCGGACACGGAGAGGCGCTCTGTGAAGACCACACACACACACACACACACACACACACACACACACACACACACACACACACACACACACACACACACACACACACACACCTACGCCTCACCTCCAGCACCGTCCGGTCTCTCAGCTCCTCTCTGTGGGTCCACAGGTACTGGGCCAGCACCACCGCACACGGCCACACGTACATGCCATACTGCGGGTCCAGAACCTGAGGGATCACAGCATCGGTTAGCGGCGGGGCCGGGTCAGGTACCGGTCCAGGTACCGGTCCACACGTGTGGGGCCGAGCTGAGGGCGGGACAGCGAACAGACCTCGGGGACGGAGACAGACAGAGACTCCGGTGCGTTTGTCCCGTTGTCTTCAAACGTGAAAACTTTATACGTGAGTTCGGGTGTTTCGGCTCCTCTGTGATCCATCGTGTGGATTCATCATCCTCACTCCTGCTCCACCTGTTCGTCTTCTGAGGAAGATCAAGATCAAGATATTGATTATTACGCTGTTATTCGATCACCAGAAGCTTCGGTTCTGTCCATTTCCGCACTGCTGACCCAAGCACGAGACGGACGTGTTAACAGCCAATCACAATCCACGCATACGCCTGGCGGGAAGGCTGAGTCTCC
>JAFBJZ010000883.1:257500-260000 GCA_016785225.1 Psettodes erumei
ATCGGTGTGTTCCACCATTTCCCATGAGGCTTTGCTGCTTCTCTCCATTAAAAACGTCGCAGTGGTGTTTTTTATTGTTTGGGACTAAATGATTGATCAGAAAAGTGATCAGCTAGTCGATTAATCGCATTGATCACTTGGGACTTCACATTGCCTGATGTATTGACGGTATTGATCAGAACCGGTAGAACTCCTGCAGTACAGATTGATGAGCGATGGGGTGTTGATCGGGTCTGATATTGATTATCGGAGCGTCCCCAGGTGAGAACATGGACCCCCCCTCGGGGTGGGTGGGCTCCGGGGTTCTGACCCGGGGAGTCGGATCTTCTCTGACCTTTCAGGAATGTGCTCGCCGCTGCTGTAACGTGAACATGAATCCTATATTTACACCTGTGAGGTGTCACATGTCGGGGGGGCGTGTCTCATGTTATGTTTGACAGGGGGGGGGGTGTTGTGTCCTCCTTCCTGTCTGCTCTCATGGTCCCGGACATGGGTCCAGAACCCCAACAGAGTCCAAAGCCGTGGTGAGGACACAGATCAGGACCAGGGCGTAAAACCACTAGAAGCGGTACTCCTTCAGGTCCAGAAGGTCTGAGGAACCGGGCAAGAAGGTTCCTGGTTAGGGACAGGACCGAGGACCCGCCGGTCCTCAGGAGACCCCGTCTGAAGGACGGGTTCTGGACAGAAGACAGAGAGGCCCTTAAAGAAAACCCGGTCCAGAACCTGAGACCTGTCCACAGTGTCCTCATCTGTTCGGCTTCAGGAGAGGTTCAGGTCCAGAGAGGGTCTTCAGAGGACAAATATAACCCGTCCCCCATCTGTCCCCCGTCCGTCCCCCGTCTGGCCCCCGCCCTCCGACCCACGATAACCTTATCCAGCACACACACAGGCCTCATATCAGCTGCCGCGCTGCATCATGGGAGTTTTCTCTGTCCACATGAAGGACGTCTCTGTGCCGCCGAGACACAGACACACTCATTGTCCTGCAGCTGTGTGTGTGTGTGTGTGTGTGTGTTTCATTTAACTTTATTTAAACACAGACTCAGACAGACGTGTGTTTGTGCTCAGATGGAGCAGGTGGGTTCTGGTTCTGTCCAGATGTGTGTGTCCTGTCCCCACACACACACACACACACACACAGCTCGTAGGTTTCCTTATATGGAAATGTTAGCGTGCTCACATCATCATCATCATCATCATCATCATCATCGGGTCTGAAGAAGAACAGCTGGGTCAGAACCGGCACAGAGGGGTTCACGTCTGCTCCGACCAGGACCGGGACTTATTTACCAGGAAGTCCGGGATGACCCGGATCGATCAGTTTGTGGGTTCGAGACTCGTCTGTCGGATCAGAACACGATGATCTCATGTGGGTCTGACTCACCCCGCAAACACGCCGGTCCATTTTAGGCTGGCAGTAAAAAACGGTCCCTGGGTTTTCAGCTCAGAATCCGGTCCGTTGTTCTGCTGAGTCATTAAATGACGTCATGACTCATTAAATGTTTTTCATGAGTCAGCGTTCAGCACCGTGAACCTGAACGCCTCGGCCCGGCTCGCTGTCGGGTCGTCATCATGTGTTCATATCCGAGGAATTCAGAGGGGGGGGCGCACACACACACACACACACACACACACACACACACACACACACACACACACACACACACACATGTTGAATATGATACTATAAGTAAAAGTATCAGCAGGAAAGTACTCTGTACTCAAGTACTCAGTAAAATACTGTGACTGGACCGGACGTGTTCCAGAGGCGCCTGAAGAAACCGGATCCTCACAAACTCAGCACTTTACAGGGTGTGTGTGTGTGTGTGTGTGTGTGTGTGTGTGTGTATATATATATATGCTGCATATGTGTTGTCAGGTGGCGGGGGGGGGGCTGAAGAGGGTTCTTATTTGTCCCGGTGTCAGCAACAGGCGGCAACTGGTCCTCAACAACAACCTGGCGCTGACAGAACCGGTCCTCAGTCAGAGGTCAGAGGTCAACGGGTCACATGATCCGGGTCCACCCACCTGCGTTTTGTGCTGAATGAACAAATAAAGTTTATTCAAACCGGTGTGTTGACAAACATTTCCTGTCTCTGAGGAAACAAACACTTTGACCTTTTGTCTTTCCAGGCTGTCCCAGAACCAGAACCTGTTCCAGAACTGACTAAAAAACCAGAACCAGCACCAGAACCTGCCCCAGAACCAGAACCTGTCCCAGAACCGGCTAAAAAAACAGAACCTGTCCCAGAACCAACTAAAAAACCAGAACCTGTTCCAGAACCAGCACCAGAACCTGTTCAGGAACCGACTAAAAAACCAGAACCTGTTCCAGAACCAGCACCAGAACCAGTTCCAGAACCGACTAAAAAAACAGAACCTGTTCCAGAACCAGCACCAGAAACTGTCCCAGTACCAACAAAAAAAGCAGAACCTGTCCCAGAACCAGTTGCAGCTCCAGAACCTGTCCCAGAACCAGTAAAAGAAGCAGAACCTGTCC
>JAFBJZ010000883.1:265000-302500 GCA_016785225.1 Psettodes erumei
GAACGTGCACCGTGAGACGCGCGTTCCTCCTCGTGGGAACCTTCGTGATCGTGGCCGTTTTATACGAGCACGTGACTCGGCGCAGGTGAGAATCGTACCTGTCGGTTTCAGCGTCAGTTGATCGGTTCAGATCCGGTTCGTTCCGCGCGCAGAGGAGATAAAGGTGATCGAATAAGATGATCGATCAGGTATTGATTCCGCAGGTGTTTGTGTTGAGGAAACGTCGTCTCTGCACTTTCCTCTTGTTTATACAACAACAGCGGAGATAACGAATCTTTGTGAGTCTGCACTTCCTCTGTTTGGAAACACAACGGATCCGGGTCCTGGCACGAACCCTGATCCACATCAGACCGGATGAGTCCAGGTTCAGACACTGAACGTTGTCTGCTGTGTGTCAGGTTGTGTTGCGTCAAGGCTCCAGGTGAGGAGCAGGTGAAGTGGAGCGTCATCCCAGCAGCTCAACAACAACAACAACAACAACAACAACAACAAGCTGTGAGTCTCTTCTTCTTCTCTGGTTTTAAAGCTGCAGCTGCATCATTTCATCTTTGAAACACAACGTTAATATTTAGAAAAATACAAACAACAGTAGAACAAAGTGGATTTTCATGTTTCAGTTCACACTCAGAACCAGCAGGTGGTTTGGACTTCACTCACCTGGTTCTGGATCTGTTCCAGGTAGAACCTCTGTGTTCTTTGAGGAGAACAGCGGAGCGGGACCCCGTCCTCGGGACGAGGTTCAGGTTCTCGGTCCCGGTCTTTCAGTGGGTGGGAAGTTTCTCCAAACCTGCCTGGGATCAGCTGAAGACCCGGGCCCCTCCGTACGGCTGGGAGGGACTTCCTGTCTCCGGTACAGTCCCCCCCCTTTAGTCTGAGGACAGACCAAAATCTGCAGGTCTGTGACACCTGTCCTTTTGTCCCCCCAGTTGTTGGATCCACCCTGTCCCTCCTCAACAGCTCCCGCCTCTTCGACCGCGCTTCACCTGGCAGGTGCGTTCGCTGCGCCGTGGTCGGAAACGGGGGAATACTCCGAGGGTCTGGACAGGGGCGGAGCATCGACAGCCACGACTTCGTCTTCAGGTGAGACCGGAGACACGACAGTCGTCTGGACACTTGACCAGGTGACACTTAAAAATCCAACCTGTGAGACTCTGTAGTAGAACCAGATCTGGACACATGAGACCAGACTGTGAGGGCTTTAGACGTCCATCATGTCCTTTGTCCTCAGGATGAACGGAGCTGTGACCGGGGGCTTTGAAAACGATGTGGGGACGAAGACATCCGTCTACGGCTTCACCACAAACACCATGAAGAACTCCCTCAGCCGGTACCGGAGAGACGGCTTCACCGAGATCCCGCAGGACCCGGTGAGAACCTGGTGCACGAAAACCAACCGCTGACGGGTTTATTCTCCTCACCATGACCTCCTCTTCTTCTCCTCTTCTTCTCCTCTTCTTCTCCTCCTCTTCTCCTCCTGCAGGACATAAAGTATATCTTCATCCCGTCAGACCTTCGGGACTACACGATGCTGGCAGCTGCTGTCCAGGGTCAGACTGTCCAGTCAGGCAGGGACCGCGGGGACAGGTGAGTCTGACCCACCTGCAGCTGTACAACCATAAACCGTGTAGAGACTTGTGACTTTGTGACAGTGGAATCAATCAGTCGATGGATGAGTCCGCCTGACGTGGACCTCGCCCGGGTTCTTTGCTGTAACGCCACGTGTGGCCTGTAGGTGGAGCTGTCAAACATTTTCACTTCAGATGATGAGAAGTTGTTTTTTAGTTCAGTCTCCAAAGGGATTCACAGTAAACAGGTTCACACCTGAACACACCTGAAACCAGGTTCAGGATCGGATCTGCTCGTTGTGTTGCTGGTGTTGATCCGGATCTCGTCCGTCAGGCCCTGGAGGTTCTTCGGTCACCAACCAGCTGAGAGCTTCAAGATCCTGCACCCAGATTTTATTTTCTATGTGACGCACAGGTGAGGGGTCACTCAGGTGTGGGGGGGTAACTCAGGTAAAGAGGTCACTCAGGTGGGGGGTCACTCAGGTGAGGGGTCACTCAGGTGGGGGGTCACTCAGGTGGGAGAAGAAGAGATGATGTCAGCTGTTGTTGCCATGGCGCTGACCCGCCCTCTGTGTCTCCCCAGTTTCCTCCGGTCTCCTCTGATGTCTCGGACCCCTCACCTGTACATGCCCAGCACCGGGGCCCTGATGCTGCTGACCGCCCTGCACACCTGTGACCAGGTGACTCACACAGGGAAATATTTAATTTACTGCTGAATATGGTCATGAAGGTTTGTGTCACATGAATAATGAAGATCTTCTCAGACGTGATGCACGGACTTTGCTTAACTTGAAGTATATTTACAGTGGTATTTCTGCCTAAGTGAAGTATTTGAATACTTCATGCACCACTGACCATAATAACAATAAATACGTGTTTGAGCTGGTTCAGAAATTGTGTAGTTCCTGAGTTTGTCCACCAGAGGGCCAGTTAGGGTCACACACATGTTGTGACTGTGCGATCACCTCTGACCTCTGTCAACAGGTCTCCGCTTACGGCTTCATCACCACAAACTACGCCGCCTTCTCCGACCACTACTACGACTCCGTCAGGAGGCCTCTGAGGTTCTTCGCCAACCACGACCTCCAGATGGAGAGGCGGCTGTGGGAGACGCTGCAGCTCCGCGGGGTCATCGGGTTGTACCGGCGGAGCGGCTGAGACGCGGCGAGCTCGACCGTCTTCAGCTGCTCTTTATGGCCCATCCTCCAAAAACACGAGAACTTCAGGCTGAAGACGTGTCCCACACGTTCCTCCTGAATGTTTTCACTTGATGGAGTGATGATGGAAGGAGTGAGATTCCTTTTACAGTTTAACAACAAATCACAACGAGTGTTTTAACAAAGGACCAGAAGATCAGAGTTCAGCTGATGCTGAGGTGAGACGTTCAAACACAGAGTGTATCTGCCATGTTTAAATCAGAGGTAAATGAGCAGTTATCCTAAAGTCGACATCAGAGTGTAATCTACATTATAAATATTTAATTAGTACATATATATATAAACTCTAATTGTTATTGGTCACTTTCTCATATCCCAGTTAAACATCAGATGAAGTTACCTTCTCTTTCTGGAAAAAAAACAGATTAAATGTCGTGGGAGGGTCGACGACTTGGCGTCAAGCTTCCCACCGACAGCAACAAAATAACCGGAAGTCACCGAGCAGTCCTTCAAAATAAGAGGGTCGAACTCTGACGTAAAAGCAGCAGGCAACTTTATATAACAGAAAATAACAATAAATAAGGACGTTGCACTTTTATTATGACAAAATCCAACCAACCAAATTACTTTGTGTAAACAGACTCTCTCCAGATTTAACATATATCCCAAACAAAGGTCGGATTTAACAAGTATTTGTTTTATTTTTGTAGACAGGGAGGAAAAAGTAAATAGATTAAATGTTAATCCTTGGCTGATAACATAATAATAATAATAATAATAATAATAATAATAATAACAATAATAATCTGTCCACATCATCCAGAAGACGTTGTTTTCATACTTTTAGTCGCCTGATTAAAGCTCCGGACGTTCAGTCAGCTTTCGTCAAAGAAAAAACTTTATTGTGAAAGTCTCAGCCGGAAGCTGTGTGTTGCGTTCACGGCCCTTGACGCACCGGGATTCTGGAGAATCCAGCGGAATGAATGTGGCATTCAGGGCGCGGAGGGAAAAGCCGGAGGGACGCGAAGTGTCGTGGAAAGTCCGAAAGTCCAGAAAACCCCGAGAATGTGGCGGCGGCCGCGCGCGCGGGCGGGAGGACGAGCGAGCCGCGCCGGAAGCCGCTCCGGGACCGAACCGTGACCCGATCCTGGAATAAGAAGTCCGGACCGCGCGTCTTCCTGGAATATCGGGAACACCTCGCCAGCTCCGCGGACTCTTCCTGCAAACCGCCGCCGAGGTCCCGCGGCCCGAAACTTTCTGGAAAACCCGGAGGAGAAAGGTGAGTCCCGTCGGGAACCGGGTCCGAATCCCGGTTTTGGGATCCGGGGGCCGAAGCGGAGCGGTAACTCCGGTACAAAGGTCTGTTTACATGCCAGACTCCGGCCGCTGAGCCTCGTCGCCGTCCCGTGAACCCGGGTCCGGTACCGGACTCTGCTGGAGGCCCTGAACACTGTTTGAATCCAGCAGCGTCAGTTCGGCCCAACACAAGTTAGACCAGTGAAACGTGCGGTCCGGATGGGTTCGGTGTAAGTTAATAAAACAGAACCGACAGAAAAGAAGGTTTGACAACGTGTGTGTGTGTGTGTGTGTGTGTGTGTGTGTGTGTGTGTGTGTGTGTGTGTGTGTGTGTGCATGCATCATACATCCCGATTAAGAGCCGGATTATTTTAGTTCAAGGAGAAGTCGGAATAAATCTGAAATATTTCACCAAACGGAGTCAGCTGAGCGCGGAATCTGTGTGTGTGTGTGTGTGTGTGTGTGTGTGTTGTAATCACTCCGTGTAGATGCAAACGGTGTCTTGTTTGTTTCCGGCGTGATGAAACGCCTCGTCCCGCTCCTGTGTGACGTCACCTCCCGGTGATAAACGTCAGGCAGCAAAGTTGAGTTTTGATGGGTCCTGCTCGTTTGTCGTGAATGTAGTGGGAAGAAGAAACGCCTGGGGGGGCAGAGCGGGGGGGGGGGGGGCGCTCGGTGTAAACGCGCTGACAGCTCCTCTGGGCCTCCTGGTTACGTAACGAAACAAGTTGTAACCAGGAAAACAAAGCGAGCAGGGACCAGTATCTGGCCTCTGTGATCACACACACACACACACACACACACACACACACACACACACACACACACACACACACACACACACTGTTTGTGAGGCCTGAAGCTGCAGCGCTGAGAGATCAGACCGACGACAGCGCTGTCAGGAAAACTGGAGCAGAGACGGTGCTCCGACCAACTCCTCCTCCTCCTCCTCCTCCTCCTCCTCCTCCTCCTCCCCCTCCTCCTCCTCCCCCCTCGTCCTGGATGGAGGAGCCACTGGGCTGGAAGAGTTTAAGTGGCGGGACCGGAGCGAGCACGTAATCCGTCGTGGAGCCTGGAGGCCTCGCGTCTTCAAACTGGTGAAAGAAACGAGCGCCTCTGTGTTCGGACGTTTGTAATTAAACCCCCCCCCACACACACACACACACACACACACACACACACACACACACACACACACACACACACACACACACACACACACACACACACACACACACACACACACACACACACACACACACACACACGCACACACACACGCACACACACACACACACACACACACACACACACACACACACCTGTGGCAGGTGAGACAACAGAACCATGCCCGTTACCCAGAATCCTCCTCTGCACACAGTGCAGTTGTCAGAGGTCAGAGGTCAGAGGTCGACACCCGGACGTGAACACGCGCTGCTTTCATCCGGTCCGACTCAACGCCGCGTTTCGTTAGCGGCCGATCAGCTGATCATTATTTCACCTGGGTCGACGCTGGTAAATTTAAATGTGCGTGTCTCTGATTGGTCCGGGGGTTCGTCCAATGAGCTGCGTCGCTTGTGGCTGGGCGGAGAAACGAGGTGCGTTTGTTTTGATGCGCTGGATCTCCTCGCTGACGGAGTTCTGATCGATGGACTGATCTGCTTTTCTCATTTCTCTTCTCTCCGGTCCAGACCACACACACACACACACACACACACACACACACACACACTCACACACACACTCACACACACACACACACACACACTCACACACACACACACACACACACACACACACAGCAGCCCCCCCCCGGACCATGGAAATAACATCTCCCTGAAAATAAAAAGCGAACTGAAGAACCGTCTGAGCAGGAAATTAAGCGGCAGAGTTTTTCCAGCGGGCTCAGAGGAGACGTCTCGGGGGGACGACAGCGTCTCCGGGGCGTCTGAGAGACGGGGGGGTCTCACCTGAGGCGGGTCCACGTCTCTGGTGCCGAGCATGGGGCTGTGAGGAGGGTCCAGGATTCGGAGGAACAGCGCCCGTTCAGACGCCAGGACATGGGGAAGGAGCAGGACCTGCTGCAGGCGGTGAAGACCGGGGACCTGCTGTCCACGCAGAAGCTGCTGTCCAAGCTCAAGACCGGCAGGAACAGTAAGTCTCTGGGGGGGGGGCAGGTCCTGAACCGCTTTGACCGAGGACTTCTCTGGTCCAGGTCTGAGTTTGATCCTGATCTCGTCACATGACTCACGTCTTATTGTCCTCGCCTACAATGGCGTCTGTCTCCGGTTACTGTGCGTTTCCCTCCCATTGTCCGGGGGTCAAACCCAGTTCACCTCGTCACGGGACACTGAGTCTGTGTGGTCTGTCCTCACCTGGGGGAGACACCCCCCCCCCCCAGAGTGTCCATCAGGTCAAGAGGTCGAACAAATACAGACGAGTGTTTGTTCAGCTTCTTACTGTGGGGACGTGTGTGTGTGTGTGTGTGTGTGTGTGTGTGTGTGTGTGTGTGTGTGTGTGTGTGTGTGTGTGTGTGTGTGTGTGTGTGTGTGGGGGGGGGGCAGTGTTAAACCTGATGGAGCTGATGATGTTTGTCTGTCAACTCTGCTGTTGGCGTGTTAATCATTCCTGTGTGTGTGTGTGTGTGAGTGTGTGTCTGTGTCTGTGTGTCAGGCTGTGTGTGTGTGTGTGTGTGTGTGTGTGTGTGTGTGTGTGTGTGTGTGTGTGTGAGAGTGTGTCAGGCTGTGTGTGTGTGTGTGTGTGTGTGTGTGTGTGTGTGTGTGTGTGTGTGTGTGTGTGTGTGTGTGTGTGTGTGTGTGTGTGTGTGTGTGTGTGTGTGTGTGTGTGTGTGTGTGTGTGTGTGGTGTGCTCAGGCTGTGTGTTGTGTGTGTCAGAGTGTGTTGGCTGTGTGTGTGTGTGTGTGTGTGTGTGTGTGTGTGTGTGTGTGTGTGTGTGTGTGTGTGTGTGTGTGTGTGTGTGTGTGTGTGTGTGTGTGTGTGTGTGTGTGTGTGTGTGTGTGTGTGTGTGTGTGTGTGTGTGTGTGTGTGTGAGAGTGTGTCAGGCTGTGTGTGTGTGTGTGTGTGTGTGTGTGTGTGTGTGTGTGTGTGTGTGTGTGTGTGTGTGTGTGTGTGTGTGTGTGTGTGTGTGTGTGTGTGTGTGTGTGTGTGTGTGTGTGTGTGTGTGTGTGTGTGTGTGTGTGTGTGTGTGTGTGTGTGTGTGTGTGTGTGTGTGTGTGTGTGTGTGTGTGTGTGTGTGTGTGTGTGTGTGTGTGTGTGTGTGTGTGTGTGTGTGTGTGTGTGTGTGTGTGTGTGTGTGTGTGTGTGTGTGTGTGTGTGTGTGTGTGTGTGTGTGAGAGTGTGTCAGGCTGTGTGTGTGTGTGTGTGTGTGTGTGTGTGTGTGTGTGTGTGTGAGAGTGTGTCAGGCTGTGTGTGTGTGTGTCTGTGTTCATTAAAGGTTCTGGTTCTGATCCTGGGAGCAGCTGATGTTGTTGTTACTGAACCGGGCCAGAGCTAGCAGGTTAGCATGCTAGCGTCAGTAAATGGCTGCTAACGCTAACGTTAGCTCAGCGTTTCCTCCTGCACCAGGTTTTGGGATCGACCTGGTTCTGGTTCCAGCAGATCAGCTCAAACTCTCAGCTCGTTTCTTTCCCAGAATCCTCGGCGCTGTATCCGTGCCAACCATTGTCAGAGCAGTGGGGGGGGGGTTTCAATGCAGGGGGGCGAGTCCAGGCTGTGATGTCATGCTGCTGGCATGTGCCCCCCCACCCTGCTTTCAGGAGGCTTCCTGAAGTCAGTGATGGGGGGGCTCTCTCTGAAGAAGTGTGTGTGTGTGTGTGTGTGTGTGTGTGTGTCAGGGGGGGGTCGTATTCCAGGAAGTGTCTGTCTGTGAGGAAAAGTCCATTATGAGCAGGAAGGGGTGCGGACCCCCCACGTCTCACTGTCAGAGAGACAGACGGTGGAAGACATGGGGGGGGGGGTCGTCCCCGTCCTCACCCCCCCCAGAGAAAAGATAAAACACCAGAGGAGCTTCTACTCTCCCTCAGTCAGCTGATAAGACCCCCCACAGCTTCCTGTTCCTGGGGGGGGGTTACTGTCACCGGGCAGTGTCACGTGACCCGGGCCCCTCTGTGGTACTGGACCCGACCAGACCACATGAGTCTACATGGACCCGGCGAGGAATCGGTCCCAGATCCATTATATTTAGACCTGGAGTCCACTCTGGTTCCGGAGCGGTTCTGGAAAGGTTCTGCAGCGGTTCTGCAGCAGCTGCGGTGCGTTTGGAGCCACAATGACAGGGCGGGAGGACGACGTGTCTTTGTTTGGGTCCAGAGACGAGCGAGCGGCGCCGCAGACCCGTAATCACGGTTCTGCTCTAATTTTAACCCCCGGCTTTTTACAACACATTCTGATGAGGCCCGCGGGCCCAGCCAGACCTGCACCCACCCTGCTCCTCCTGCTCCACCTCTTTCTGCATCTGCTGCTCTTCCTGCCCCCCTCCTCCTCCCTCCTCCCCCTCCCCTCCTCCTCCTCCTCCTCCTCTTCCTCCTCCTCCTACATTCTTGTGGCAGCAGATCCAGTGAAAGTTTCAGCCCAGAACATAAAAAGCAGCCGAGATGCTGCGAAACTCTGGAGCTGGATCAGAGTGCAGCCTGGTCCAGGTCCAGTCTGGGTCCAGTCCAGGTCTTAGTCCAGGCCGTGTTTTCTCCACCCGCTCCATAAACAGCAGCAAAAACAAGTTAGAGCAGCAGAGGATGTTGATGAAGATGATGAAGATGATGAAGATGATGATGATGATGATGATGAAGATGAAGATGGCCACAGCTACAGAATTAGACCTGGCAGTGTTTCCTGTCGGGGGGGCGACCCCCCAGTGAGAACAGCCCCCCTGTTCATTAAGAATCCAGGTCGTTATGGGGGGGGCGTTACCATGACAACACGAGTTCGGATCCTTTTTTCAGACCTGAAATTCTGCAGAACTCCCTTCAGAACCACAGGGGTCCAGTGCTGGTTCTGACTAGAACTGAGTCCCCGGACCAGCACCCGGTACCGACCCGGGTCTCTGCTCAGAACCGGACCGCCTGGAGGCCGAGAGGCAGCGAGCGCCGTCCGTCCCACGCAGAACCCACGCTGACCCACATTCTGACCGGGTCAGCGCATTCCTGAGAGCTGACCGAGGACCGGGACCGGGTCCGACCCAGACCAGAGGCCGGACCCGCGTCTCCGTCAGCTGTGATCGGGTTCTGCGGTCGCTGAAATGCATCCTGGGAGTCGTCTGTCCGGCAGCTTCACGACAGGCTGTGGTCAGAGGTCAGAGGTCAGAGGTCACGTGTTCACTTCCTGTTGTTGTGTGTTCCAGAGCTGCTGGGCTCCACGAAGAGACTGAACGTCAACTACCAGGACTCAGACGGGTGAGTGCACCTCCTCCTGCTCCTCATGCTCCTCGTCCTGCTCCTCCTGGTTGTCCTCCTCCTGCTCCTCCTGCTCCTCATCCTGCTCCTCGTCCTGCTCCTCATCCTCCTCCTCAAGCTCCTCCTCGTCCTGCCTCCTCATCCTGCTCCTGATCCTGCTCCTCCTCCTCCTCCTCATCCTCCTCCTCATCCTGCTCCTCCTGCTCCTCGTCCTGCTCCTCATCCTCCTCCTCCTCCTTGTCCTGCCTCCTCATCCTGCTCCTGTTCCTCCTCCTGCTCCTCATCCTCCTGCTCCTCCTGCTCCTCCCCTTCTGTCCACATCTACAGACCAATCGATCGATCGGTGATCAGGATCCTGGTGGAATGCCCCCCCCCCACAGAGACTCCTCTGTTTGTCCTCAGGGAGGTGTGTGTGTGAGAAACAAACACCCCCCCGTGTGTTTACATGGGTTTCTATGGAGACTGGAGCTGGAATGAGTCAGACTGCTGAGTGTGTGTGTGTGTGTGTGTGTGTGTGTGTGTGTGTGTGTGTGTGTGTGTGTGTGTGTGTGTGGGGGGGGGCTGGACCTCAAGATTTCTTGTGATTGGTCGGCTCAGGAATGTGGCACTTCCTGCAGGAATGTGTGACTCTCCCTCTCTGTGGGGGGTGGGGGGTCTCCATGCCCCCCCCTCGATGACAGGTGTGGGGGGGTCAGGTCAGCTGACATGGGGGGCGGAGCAAGCAGCACACCTGATCAGGTCGTCCTGCTGCTTCTTAAAGGACACCCCCCCCCCAGGCGTCAGGCGGCATCAAAGCGCTCACGTTACGCAACAGGAAGAAAAGCAGCACTCAGCCCCCCCCACACACACACACACACTCCTGCCCACCACCACACACACACACCACCCCCCCATCTTTATTCATCCTCTAATGTTCCTGCTCTTTATTTACAGACCAGCACATGGAGCCTGGGGGTGTGTGTGTGAGTGTGAGTGTGTGTGTGTGTGTGTGTGCGTGTTTGTGTGTGTGTGTGTGTGTGTGAGGCTCACTCAGAGACTCTTCAGGCTCTGAACCTCGTGACTCGTAGATCCTGGATCAGGTCTGTGCAGAGACCTGGTTCTGGGGGGGCTCATTGTGTTACTGTGTGAGTCAGACATAGACCTGCAGGTACAAGTCCACCACAGCACCTGAGACCAGCTCAGCAGTCACACCCTGCATGGAAAAGTACCAGAACCAGACCATCTGAAGTTCAACCGGTCCTCTGGTCCTGGACTGGTTTTGGGCTGGTCCTCTGGTCCTCTGGTCCTGGTCCTGGACCTGAGTTTTTATCTGTGTCATACTTGTGATGTGTTCACAGTGTTTGTTTGTGACCTCTGACCTCTGACCTCTGACCTCAGGTTCTCGGCCCTGCACCACGCCGCCCTCACAGGGACCTCGGAGCTGCTGTCCGCTCTGCTGGAGGCTCAGGCCACCGTGGACGTCAAGGACAGCAACGGTGAGACCAGCAACATTAGGGACCAGGACCAGGACCAGGACCAGGATCAACATTAGGCATTAGGTTCAGTTTCAGGTTCAGTTTCAGTTTCAGGATGAGGTTCAGGATCAGGGTCAGGATCAGGATCATGTTCAGGATCAGGATCAGGATCAGGATCATGTTCAGGATCAGGATCAGGATCGGGTTCAGGATCAACATTATGGATCAGGATCAGGTTCAGGTTCAGGATCAGGATCAGGTTCGGATCAGGATCAGGATCAGGATCCAGTTCAGGATCAGGATCAACATTATGGATCAGGTTCAGTTTCAGGTTCAGGATCAGTTTCAGTTTCAGGTTCAGTTTCAGGATCAGGTTCAGTTTCAGGTTCAGTTTCAGGTTCAGGATCAGTTTCAGTTTCAGGATCAGGATCAGGGTCAGGATCAGGATCAGGTTCAGGATCAGGTTCAGTTTCAGGTTAAGTTTCAGGATCAGGATCAGGATCAGGGTCAGGGTCAGGATCAGGGTCAGGATCAGGATCAGGATCAGGATCAGGATCAGGGTCAGGGTCAGGATCAGGGTCAGGATCAGGATCAGGATCAGGTTCAGTTTCAGGATCAGGATCAGGATCAGGGTCAGGATCAGGGTCAGGATCAGGATCAGGATCAGGATCAGGATCAGGGTCAGACAGGTGCTGACCTCAGCGGTCCGGTCCGTGACGCGCCCGTGTCGCTGCAGGGATGCGCCCGCTGCATTACGCCGCCTGGCAGGGGAAGGCGGAGTCGGTCCTGATGCTGCTCCGCTCCGGATCCTCGGTCAACGGCGTCTCCCTGGATGGACACATCCCGCTGCACCTGGCCGCACAGTACGGCCACTACGAGGTGGTGAGTGGGGTGTGTGTGTGTGTGTGTGTGTGTGTGTGTGTGTGTGTGTGTGTGTGTGTGTGTGTGTGTGTGTGTGTGTGTGTGTGTGTGTGTGTGTGTGTGTGTGTGTGTCGTCAACGTGCAGGTTATAAATAAAGTTTGTCGTGTCCAGTCGGAGATGTTGCTGCAGCATCAGTCCAACCCCTGTCTGGTCAACAAGGCCAAGAAGACGCCGCTGGACCTGGCCTGCGAGTTCGGACGGGTCAAGGTGAGTGGGGGGGGGGGTGAACACACACACTCTCTCACACACACACACACACACACACACATCATCATGACATTTATTCTTCATCAAACAAACACAGCGTTTGTTTGATGAAGAATAAATGTCATGATGATGATGTGCGTGCGTGTGTGTGTGTGTGGACTCTGAGGGGGCGGAGTCTCTGAGGTCTCACCTGTGCCCCCCCCACACAGGTGGCCCAGCTGCTGCTGAGCAGTAACATGGTGGTGGCGTTGCTGGAGGGGGAGAGGAAGGAGCCGACCGACTCCGCCTTCACCACGCCGCTGCACCTCGCGGCCCGCAACGGGCACAAAGACATCATCCGGTGAGGTCACGTGACCCGGTGACATCACATGACCCAGTGACATCACATGACCCGGTGACATCACGTGACGGGGAACGATGTCACCTTTCTTTCTCAATTCTGAATCATCCCGGTTCCGTTTTGATTTACCTCGGAATCAGATCTATAGATTATAGATTATCGAAGACTGCGATGGATCGGTTTCTGTCCTCGGTCTGGGTCTGGGTCTGGGTCTGGGTCTCGGCTCAGACCTGGACCCGGTTCTCTGTGTTGCAGGCTGCTGCTGAAGGCCGGCATCGACATCAACAAGACCACCAAGTCCGGAACCGCTCTGCACGAGGCGTCTCTGTACGGAAAGACCGAGGTGGTGCGGCTGCTGCTGGACGTGAGTCCGATCCGTCCCCCTGAGATCGGATCCGCCCGTACCGGAACCGCAGAGTCCGGTTCTCGGGACGGGCCCGTCACCGTTGTTCCCGTGTGTCCCCGCAGGCCGGCGTGGACGTCAACATCCGGAACACCTACAACCAGACGGCGCTGGACATCGTCAACCAGTTCACCACCTCCCACGCCAGCAAGGACATCAAGCAGCTGCTCAGAGGTCCGAACCCCCTCAGTGTCCTGGTTCTGTCCCAACACACACACACACACACACACACACACACACACACACACACTCACACTACACACACATACTCACACACACACACACACACACACACACACACACAGACACAACACACACACACACACACACACACACACACACACACACACACACACACACACACACACATACACACACACAGACACAGACACACACATACACACACACACACACACACACACACACACACACACACACACACACACACACACACACACACACACACACACACACACACACACACACACACACACACACACACACACACACACACTCAGTAAAATGAGATGGAAACTAATTCTGAACCTGCTGAAAGTGAAACAACTTTTACTGCTCATGAATTTGTGATGCACAGAATTAATTTAAATTTGTGTGACACACACACACACACACAGAGACACACACACACACACACACGCACACACAGAGAGACACACACACACACACACACACACACACAGCATCTGCGTTACGTAACGTTAAACTCTTATCGGTCGACTCTCACAGCTTCAAAGAGCAGCGCTTGTGTGTGTGTTTGTGTGTGTGTGTGTTTGTGTGTGTCTGTGTGTGTGTGTGTGTGTGTGTGTGTGTGTGTGTGCGCGCTCTGTAATCCTGCAGTCTTTTGAAGTTCCTGTGGGAACAGACTGAGGCGTAATGAGCGGTTGTGTTGAAGCTGTGAGACTTTCCCGTCCTGTTTACGTTGTGTAGAAACACTCTGGCAGCTGACGTGTGAGTGTGTGTGTGTGTGAGTGTGTGTGTGTGTGTGTGTGTGTGTGTGTGTGTGTGTGTGTGGGGGGGCAGGCAGGGTTCTGATCCGGTTCTAACTCCCCTGCTCTCCTGCTCAGATGCGACGGGGGTTCTGCAGGTCCGAGCTCTGAAGGACTACTGGAACCTCCACGACCCCACCGCCCTCAACATCCGGGCTGGTGACATCATCACGGTGAGACGCTCGTCCGGGTCGGACCGGAACCGGGTCACCTCAGGGACTGACTGCCCCCCCCACTCACACACACAGGTGATGGAGCAGCACGTGGATGGGCGCTGGAAGGGACACATCCACGACAGCCCCAGAGGGACGGACCGGGTCGGGTTCTTCCCCCCGTCCATCGTGGAGGTGATCAGCAGAAGAAACGGTCAGCGCACACACACACACACACACACACACACACACACACACACACACACACACACACACACACACACACACACACTCACCCCTCCGTAGATCTCCACTAACCCACTTGCTTCAGGACCATCTCACCCCCCAACCCCCAACCCCCCTCTCACTGACCTCCCCCCATACTGACCCCCCACTGACCTTCCCCCATCACCGTGGTAACCCCCCCTCTCGCCCTGCAGGGGGCACCCTGTCCCGGCACGCCTCTCTTCCCGCCCAGCGCCAGCAGCTGCTGCCCCTGACCCCCCTCTCCTCCAGCCTCAGCTCCGCCCCCCCCCCCCTCAGACGACTCCCTACGCTCCGTACGCCCCCCCCACCCACGTGGTGCTGCCGCTCCCCAACGGGCTCATGACTAACACAGGTACACACACACACACACACACACACACACACACACGGGGGGGCACTGGGACGAGTTCAGGTACACACGGTGACCCCCGGGAACAGACACCAGAACTAAACTTTCAGAACCGCTTCCTGTCGGTGGACTCAGCCGGACCGGACTCACAGCTGCCCCCCCCCGTCAGAACCAGTCCATCATGGTCTTTGTGTCCGATAGGTCCGAGCCGCCTGTCCCAGCCTGGGTGTCCCTTCGAGGACATCTGGGTCCTCAGGGACTCGTGTCATGGTAAGAGCCCCCCCCCCCCCCCGGCACCGGCTCCGCCCCCCCACGGCTGCATCGCTCTGCACCGGGACCCCCACACCGAGACCGCCCCGTCCCCCGGATCAGAACCGGTCGGCCATCTTGGTGTGTCTGGTCCGAACGCGCTTCACTGTGTCGCTTCAGGCTGAACGTAGACGTGCCCCCCCCCTGGAAGAGTTGACATGAAGTCAGGATGCCCCCTCACTCATGCCCCCCCCCCGAGAGCCTGATGCTGCCTGCACCCCCCCGGCCCCCCCGGCCCCCCCGGGCCTCTCGGGTCCTGCAGGCTTCAGCCCGACCTCGTGGCCTGCGCAGAGAGCATCCGCTGCTTCCCCCCCCAGCCCGACGCCTTCCGTCTCTGCCGCCCCCGGCCCGACGCCCCCCCCCAGCGGTTCACTGTCGTTGTCCCGTTGCAGCCGGTGACCGGAGCAGCGTGGGCAGCACCGGCAGCGTGGGCAGCACCCGCAGCGCCGGCAGCGGGCAGAGCAGCGAGAGCAACGCGGCGCCCAACGGACTCCAGCAGCACGCCGCCCACCACGACGCCTCCAAGGTACGCGCGCCCCCCCTCGGACCGGGTCCGGACCTGAACCAGGTCGGTTCCGGCCGCGGTGAGGTCATCAGCTGTGTCTTGTGTGTCTGTGTGCAGGTGGCGCCCCCCGTCGCCGATTCTGGACACTCGGACCTCAGCAAACACACCGACCCCCCCTCAGGTATCGGTGATGTCATCAAATGAATAAAGTTGGTTCAGGTTAGGGTTAAAGTTCAGGTCCGGTTGGCCTGAGCCCGGCTGTGATGTCGCGCAGGTGGAGCCCCCCGCAGGCAGACGGTGACGGTGCAGCGGCCGGCGGAGCAGGGCTTCTCCCAGCAGTTCGTGCGCCCCCAGCAGCTGCTGGACGGGAAGGTGGCGTCGCACGTTTCAGATTTAAAAACCGTATCGGGCGCCGGTTCTGGGCGAAACCGGGTCGACTTTAACGCTGCCGTGTTATTCAGGATGCGGAGGCCATCTACCAGTGGCTGAGCGAGTTCCAGCTGGACCAGTACACCGGGAACTTCATCAGCGCCGGGTACGACGTGCCGACCATCAGCCGGATGACGCCCGAGGTAAAACGCCGAGCGCGGAGGTACGGCCCGTCCCGGGCCGGGTCGCCTCACCTGTCCAACGATGAAATAAATGTGAGACCCTTGCGTCCTGATGCGGTAACGGTCCGGTCTGAACCGCGGACACCGGCGGGGTTCAGGTGGGGTGGGGCGGAGACGCTCCGACCTGCGGAGGTGAACCGGGCCCCAGAACTCTCGGCCATGAGCGTGCAGCTCGCTAACCCGTTGTCCCGGTTCCGTCCCCAGGACCTGACGGCTGTCGGAGTCACCAAACCGGGTCACCGCAAGAAGATCAGCATCGAGATCAGCAACCTGAACATCCCCGAGTGGCTGCCTGAGTACATCCCAGTAAGACACACACACACACACACACACACACACACACACACTCACACACACACACACACACACACACACACACTGTGTTCTGTCCTGCAGTCCGACCTGGGCGAGTGGCTCAGCGCCATCGGCCTCCCTCAGTACCAGAGGAAACTGTCGGAGAACGGCTACGACTCCATCGCCATCGTCCAGGACCTGACGTGGGAGGACCTGCAGGAGATCGGCATCACCAAGCTGGGTGAGGGCGCCGCCGCGGTCAGTCCCGGTCCCAGTGTCCGTCCCGACCCGTGACCCGCGCTGAGGTGTTCGGCTTGACTCTTGCAGGCCACCAGAAGAAGCTGATGCTGGCGGTGAAGAAGCTGTGCGATGTCCAGAGGGCGGTGCTCCAGGCCGAGTCGGGCCGGGGCACGCTGCGGCGCAGAGGCCCCGGAGCCCTCCGCCCGGTCGCCGTCGAGCCGGGCGACTCAGGGAGCGAGCGCTCTTCTCCTCGCACCCCCAAGATGCTGACCTTCCAGGACGGCGAGCTGAGCGCCGAGCTGCAGACGGCCATGTCCGGCCGCCGGGGGGCGCGAGGAGGGTCCGGTCATCGAGAGCGTGGCGGGAACGTTCCAAAGCCAGGAGAGCGTCGACCCCGGGTCCGGGGGTCGGTCCCGCTCGCCCCCCGCAGCCTCCGTCGCCCCCCGCGGGCGGTCCCAGGAGAGCCTGGACGGCAGCCCCGCCAAGGAGAGGAACCTCCCCGAGGGCTGGGACCAGAGGCCGCCGCCCAAGCAGGTTCCTCTGGGCACCGCCACCGTCTTTAAGTACCCAGCCGTCCCGAGCAAGCCGTCTGGATCCCGCGGCCCCTCCCCTCACGGCTCGCCGGCGCCAAAGGGCTTCAGCTACCTGCCTTCTCACTGCGGCGCCGCGGACCCGAGCGCGTTCCCTAGGCCCGAGGACTGGACTGGGACCCAAACGCCGCCCAAGAAGCGTGCGCAGAACGTAACCCGCTACGCCCTGTCTGACGGAGAGCCCGACGAGGACGAGGACGAACCCGCGGTTCCCTCCAGAAACCTGCCGTCCTACGCCACCTTGACCCGCAGGCCGGGCCGCAGCCAGCTGGCTCGGCCACAGTCCAGCCCAGAGAAGAATGGCAACGTGGGGCGCAGTCAGTCGTTCGCGGTGCGCGCCCGGAAGAAAGGTCCGCCCCCTCCCCCGCCGAAGAGACTGAGTTCGGTGAGCGGCGCCGCCGGAGGGGAGCTGAGCGACAGTGGCGCCGCGGCGTCCGTGGGCCGGGTGGTGACCGACAGCCCGGGCAGCGTCAGGAGCATCGCGGCCTCGCTGGAAGCAAGCGCAGACAGGAAGAACCTCCCGGGACCGGCGCCGGACATCATCTGCCGGGAGCCGCCCCCGCCCTCCCTCGACTCCATTGGGCAGGAGCCGAAGGAGACCACGGCGAGGAGGAGGGTCCAGAGCGAGTGCGCGCCCCCCAAAACCGGCACGGAGCCGGACCGGGCGGTGAAGTCGGACTCGGAGGAGGAAGAAACCAAGGGCCCCGGGCTGGAGGGCTCCTCGTCCCCCCAGAACAGCTCCAGCGAGTGCATCCCCTTCGCAGAGGAGGGCAACCTGACCATCAAGCAGAGGCCCAAAGCCCCGGGGCCCCCCCGGGCAGAGGCGGTGCTGGAGCCTCCGGAGAAACCAGCAGCCAAGACCCCGGAGGTGCCCGAGTTTAACCTGAAGGAGTCCGACACCGTGAAGCGCCGTCACAAACCCAAAGACAAGGAGCAAGGAGGGGGCTCCCCCAGCAGAGAGGGAGCAGGGGCGTCCGGGGCCGAGTCCGGCAGCGGCGGGCCTCCGTCCCAGAGCCACGAGGATGTTGGTCTGGAGAGGCCGGCCAGTCCGGCTACAGGGTCCCCTGTCAAACCTCCGCTCTCGCCGAAACCCCCCGCCGTCGCCCCGAAACCTGTTCGCCACAGTCTCCTGGCTGCACAAGGTAAGACCCGCCCCCCCCACAGTCTGCAGCCTGCCGCAGCTCCTCGGCCTGAACCACGTCCCGTCTGCTCAGCAGCTGGACTCTCCTCTCCGGCCGTGACCGTCAGCGTGGTCCAGAGCGTGGCCTTCGCTGCTCCGGCGTCTCCGGCCCACGCCCCGCCCCCGCCCCCGGCGCCGGCGCCAGCCTCGGCCCCTCAGAGTCCGTCTCTGACAGCGACGAGGCCCCGCGCGCCCACGGATGATCCGGGACTCATCCCCGAGCCGTCCTACGAGACCGAGGTGGTTCGACAGAGACTGGATCAGACCAGCACGTCTCTGGAAGCAGCTCTTAAGGCTGTTGAGAGAGAACTGAACCTGGAGGACAACTCGGACAGGTAAGACTGACGTCGGTGACCCCTGACCTTTGGTGCCTTCGGGCCAGAACCTCCCTGCGTCTTCGTGTTGTAACAGCATCTCATCTTTCCGGTCCAGCGGAGCGACCACGGTGAAGTCCGCGGGAACCATCCTGGACGACATCGGCAACATGTTCGACGACCTCGCCGACCAGCTGGACGCCATGTTGGACTGAAGACTCCGCCCCGTCCGGGTTCGACCTCAGGAGGTGAAAGGCAGGAAGAGAAAAAGGCGGGACCAGTCTCGCTGTGAACACCAGCACTTCACGGAGCAGAGAACAGAACTGAATCTGGTTCCTGAAACCCGGACCCGCTGATGATGAACTCCAGATTATTGTGATTATTGTCAAACTAATATTTTAACATGAAGTTTTATCTTTGTCACCTGATGCTGCAGCAGCTTCACACACGAGGATTTCATGGGAACCTTCAGCTACGCGGAGCTGGTTTCTTTTAGCTTTTTTTGGCTCCTCGTTTTGGTTTTCAGGCTAGGTATTTTCAAATTAAAAGCCCCTGTCTGCTTCCTGCTCGGCAGCATCCAGATGTTTCCCTCGGGAGCCGGTGGAGACCAAACACGGAGCCAGAAGAGACTCGGATAACTTGATTGCGGTCTTTATCTGGAAGTCGAAACGGACCGCGAGCAGGTCGACCGACCTTAGATTTTGTGATTCACCTGCGGCTCAGCAGCTGTGACGCTGAATCCCCGTCAGCTGACGACGGCGCAGACCTTCAGATCAACGCTCAAAGTTTAGAGGCTGAAGTCAGTCGATCGGTTCTCCATGTTTCACTTGCCACGTCCGGTCGTTTCTGGTTTCACGTTTGTAAAAAGGAAGAAAATGTATTTTATACCAGGTGTGTGTGAAGCGTGTTCAGTCCGTGTACAGTGGAAGAGTCCTTTAACCAGAGTAGTATTTAAATGAGAGTTGTGTAAATGTACATATAGTACTCGTGAACAGAACCAAAGGAGTATGTCTGCCATGTTTAGCATGCACCACGTGAAAAAAGACTGCGTGTGTTCGTCCTGTGATCACGTGACGTCTGTGGATGAGATGGATCTCTGAATCTCAGGAACCCCCCGACCGAACCGGCCCGACCTGACCCGGCCGGACCCGACCCGAGCCTGTGTGCTCCCCGTGTTCTCCTGCTCCCGGTGAAAAAGAGACAGACGTCGTCATATATGTTTCTTCATAGTATATTTACTGTCATGTGATTAAACGAGTCGGCTCTTTGTCCTCTACGACTTTTCTACGCCACGTTAAAATAAAAGCAGAACATCTAATAAATTCATTTCCTTCAGTCGACCCGTCCAGTTTACAGAGAATCAATGTTCTTACTGTCACTTCTGATCCGAAATCAATCGAGCAAATATCCGATCAATGCAGTGGAAAGTATCTCAGAGCTGTACTGAACGCAGTATCTGAGTAAATGGAGTACAGCAGCTGCACACGTCATCGACCCTTAGGGCGTCACGAGGCGTTTTTCTTACGTCATCACAAGGTGTTTCAGGTAAATACAGACCGGGTGAGTAACTCGTCACATCTGTTCTTCGAGACCCTGTTCCCGACCCGGGTCTCTGGATCTGATCCAGATCGTCGGACTGTGACACGCCCCTGCACCAGTCGAAGCCAGTAAGCCACGTGACTGGCTGCCGATCACCTGTTTTCCGAGACGCCCACGACGGGCGCGCGCACTGACTTCACGCGCAGCTTTTCCGGGTGTCAGTCGTGGGTCTGGCAGGTCCACAGTCCGGATCCGTCCAAGCCGCTGCCGAGGTGAGTCGCCGCAGAAGCCGCGCACAGATCTGCACGTTTTAAACTTACGCACTCGTCAGAAAAGATTCGCGCTCGTTAAAACACAATTTGAAGAAGTTTTCCTGTCAACATTAAGACCCGGATTTAAATCGGCACGCACGCGACACACCGAGCAACAGCTGATTTAACGATAATTCACCTTTAACGCAGTTTGTTCGCCGGTTACGCAGCGTTACGCAGCGTTAGCAGCAGTTAGCAGCTAGCGCCAGGAAGTGCAGCGCAGTGATTGGAAAGCGTCGCCCGGACTCCTTCAGTCCGCAGGTACCGGTTTGTTCATGACGCCGATTTTAACGCAGCTTCACACTAATGACTGACACGAGCCCGTTAATGACGTCACGGCTGCGCGTCGGCCGGAACCGGGGCGATGGCTGGAGAGTTTGAGGAAGTGTCAGCGGAGTTCGGTGTGACGTTTCTATGGACACCGCACATTTCCAGGAAGTGAGGAAGTTGCCTCGTGTTATAAAGTTTCTTCTATAAACAGCTGTTTGTAATAACCACAGAAGAAGAGTGGACCCCCCGACACGTGACTCAGGTGTGTTAAACTTTACCTCTCCAGTGTTTGCAGAAACCGACAGAGTCCATTCATCACCATCGACCTGAACGCAGCGAGCGACAGGTAAACAGGTAAATCTGTCACAGACTTTGCACTGTGTGTGGTTTCTTTGTGCGGCAGGTGTGTCTGCAGATAAACCTGTTTCAGGTTTACAGCTTCTGAAGCTGCTTCAGCTCGGTCCGGTCCTGAGTGTGTGTGTGTGTGTGTGTACGAGGAAATTCAGATTTAAACCATTGAGAAGTCCTGATCCAGCTGTTTGTGTCACAGATTATTGATCTGATCCCTGTCAGGTGAGACCTGAAGCTTCGGTTCTGATCCAGAGGAACCGTTGCATCTGACACATTCTGGTTTGGTTTTAAACTCGATCTAACGCCGCCCCCGTGTTCAGTTTAGATGATGTCGAAGAAGGGAGCGAACCGCGGGCCTGAGGTGGAGGGGCTGGTGGAGACGTCCATCATCCGGATCCCACCTCATCACTACATCCACGTGTTGGACCAGAACACCAACATCGCCCGGGTGGAGATCGGCCCGCTCACCTACATCCGCCAGGACAATGAAAGGTCAGCGAGTCCCTGCCTTCAGGTCCATGAAACACCTGAGCTCCAGGTGAACTCCAGGAGGAGGATTTCAAGACCTTGTCCTAGCAGATGTCAGTAGTTTTAGGACAGTTAATGAGACTCAGAAGTTCTAAACGACCCGGTTCTCTCAGTCCAGACCACTGTGATTCTCCTCTGATGTTCATTCATCAGCTGTTTCCACATGGACGTAAAGACGGGCGTCGTCTGCATACAGTGTAGGTGCAGAACAACAGTGGCCCCATCACACGTCCCTGAGGTCCGCCCTGGTTCTGTCTTCACTGCGTCAGAACTGAACTTTAACTTTTATTAAACTTCCCTCAAATGTTTTCAAAAGTCCAGAAAAGAAAACTGGGACTTTCTGCCTCGTTTATTCTTGTTAAGTATTTTTATTCATCCTGAAATATGTGACAAAAGAAAAAAAGCAGTACTTTGGTGCTTAACGTCGCGTTCTGATGGTTTTTTCCCAGAGTGCTTTTCCTGCCACTTCGTATGATCATGGTGCCGCCTCGTCACTACTGTGTGGTCGCCAACCCCGTGTCCCGCGACGATAACGGGCAGGTCCTGTTCGACCCGTCGGGTCAGGCCAAGCTCCGCCACGCCGACCTGGAGATCCGTCTGACCCAGGACCCGTTCCCCCTGTACCCCGGAGAGGAGATCCAGCAGGTCCGTATAAGACCGGGACCTGTCTGGGTCCGGGGGGGTCTGGAAACCTGCACCCAGACTCACTGGTTTGATGTGTGATCTGTCTGCCCCCCGCAGGACGTGACCCCCCTGCAGATCGTGTACCCGGACACCGCCCTGCGCCTGCAGGCCCTGCTGGACTTCGAGGGGGAGGGAGGAGAGAAGAGGTGGCGGGAGACGAGTGGCTGTTCGAGGGACCAGGTACCCCCCCCATCTGTTTGAGGACGTGGTTTCTGATGACTTCGGTTCACTGAGGGCGGTGCTGTCTTGTCAGGGACCTACATCCCCAGGAAGGAGGTGGCGGTGCTGGAGACCATCAAGGCCACGGTGATCCGAGAGAACCAGGCCATCAGACTGAGAGCTCGCAAGGAGGGGGTGGACCGAGGAGGGGTCCGCAGGGTCACGGGTGACGAACGCATATTTAATCAATAAAGTTTCAGACGAAGCTTGAAGCGTGGACCGTAACCGGGTTTGTTTCTCAGGTGAGGAGTGGCTGGTCAGTAAGGTGGGGGCGTACCTGCCAGGCGCCCACGAGGAGGTCCTGGACATCGTCAACGCCTTCATCCTGACCGACAAGGTGAGACGTTTGGTTTTGTAGCACCGGACCACGCGTCCGCCTGCAGCCGCCGCTCACGCCTGTTCTGTGTCCGAGCAGAAAGCGCTCCACGTCCGCGCCCTGCGGCCCTTTAAGGACGCCGGCAGCCGCGACCGCCGCACGGGGGAGGAGTGGCTGGTCACCATAGCCGACAGGGAGGCCCACATCCCGTCGGTGGCAGAGGAGGTGGTGGGGGTGGTGGACGTGACCACCCTGAGCAGCAGGGAGTACTGCGTGATCCTGGACCCGGTGGGACCTGACGGGAAACCTCAGCTGGGCCAGAAGAGGGTGGTGAAGGTGAGCGGTTTCTCCGCCCCCTGGACGCGGTTTCCGAAAATGAAAACTTGAGCGCCTCTTTCTTCTCCGTCCGTCAGGGCGAGCGCTCGTTTTTCCTGCAGCCCGGGGAGCGCCTCGAACGCGGCATCCAGGACGTGTACGTGCTGTCGGAGGAGGAGGGGCTGGTGCTGCGAGCGGTGGAGGCGTTCAATGACACCGAGGAGGTGAGGAAAGCCGCCGCACCGCCCCAGTGGACGGGACTGTGGGGGGGCGGAGCCTGTGAAGCTGCTGTTGTGTAACCAGCTGATGATGACATAAGCAAACAGAGGTGTGTGTGTGTGTGTGTGTGTGTGTGTGTTGGGAGGGTTGTGGACCCCTCCCAGCTTCACTGACTGGTGTGGTCGCAGGTTATCACAGGTTTATCTGGGAACAGGGAGGGAGGGGTCAGAGGTCGGACTGAGCTGTGATTGGTTAACCCCTTAACCCCCTTAACCCCCCGCTCCCTCTGCCAGCACGAGGATGACGAGGATGAAGAGGAGGAGGAGGAGCCGAGGCAGGAGGCGGCCAAGCGTGCTCGGAGGAGCGGCGTCCTCCGTCGCCCCGGCGACCGCTGGATGCTGCGGGGCCCCATCGAGTACGTCCCCCCCACCTCGGTGGAGGTGGTGCTGAGGCGGCAGGCCATCCCGCTGGACGAGAACGAGGGCATCTACGTGCGGGACATCAAAACCGGAAAGGTGGGGGGCCGCCCGCGGCGATGCGTTCAGGTGTTGGTGGAAAGTCTGACGTTGGCGCTCACTGTAAGCTCCGCCCCCCCAGGTGCGTGCGGTGATAGGCCACACCTACATGCTGACTCAGGATGAGGAGCTGTGGCAGAAGGAGCTGCCCTCCAACGTGGAGGCCCTGCTGACCTCCCCCCTGGACCCGCTGGCCAACCGCTCGGACCGCACCGCCACGGGGGATGGCCGGCCCAGGGACAGGACCCGGGTCGTGTCCTACAGGGTCCCGCACAACGCCGCCGTCCAGGTCTACGACTACAGGGAGAAGAAAGCCAGGTGGGGCTTGGGTTTCTGGTCCCGATGGGGGGTGGGGGTGGGGGGGTCCAACGAGCGCGGCTGACCTGGGGGGCGGTGCCGGTCTCTCCGCAGGGTGGTGTTCGGGCCGGAGCTGGTGATGCTGGGACCCGACGAGCAGTTCACGGTGCTGTCGCTGTCCGGAGACAAACCGAAACGGGCCAACGTGATCAAGGCGGTCTGCCTCCTGCTGGGCCCGGACTTCTGCACCGACATCATCACCATCGAGACGGCGGACCACGCCCGGCTGCAGCTGCAGCTGTCCTACAACTGGTAGGCCCGCCCAGAACCGAGCCAGAACCGAGCCAGAACCCGTGGTTGAGACGGTTTTGACCGTCCGTGTGCGTGTCTCCGTTTCAGGCACTTTGACGTCAAGTCTCCGGTGGACCCCCCGTCCGCCGCCGCTCTGTTTTCTGTCCCCGACTTCGTGGGCGACGCCTGTAAGGCCGTCGCCTCCCGGGTCCGCGGCGCCGTCGCCTCCGTGCAGTTCGACGATTTCCACAAGGTTCGATCGTTTCCGTGCCGACGTTTTCCGCCCCGTTCGCTCGAAACCGCAAAACGCATCTGTTCTCCGCCCGCAGAACTCGAACCGGATCATCTGCTCGGCCGTGTTCGGCTTCGACGAGAAGCTGGCGGTGCGGCCCAGTCTGCGCTTCGAGCAGAACCACCTGGTGATCAGCAGCGTGGACATCCAGTCCGTGGAGCCCGTGGACCAGCGGACGCGGGACGCCCTGCAGAAGAGCGTCCAGCTCGCCATCGAGATCACCACCAACTCCCAGGAGGCGGCCGCACGGTCCGAGCTCACGCACACACACACACTGGGTTCTGGTTCCGGATTTGCGCGATCCAGAACCAGAACCTCCGCAGCCGAGCTTTATATAAAGTGAACCAGTCAGGGTTCTGTCGTCAGGACCGGCTCCGTGACCGTTCTCCTCGGTTCTCCTTCAGACACGAGGCAGAGCGTCTGGAGCAGGAGGCCCGGGGGAAGCTGGAGCGGCAGCGGATCACGGACCAGGCCGAGGCCGAGCGGGCCCGGAAGGAGCTGCTGGAGCTGGAGGCTCTGAGGTCGGCGAACCGGATCGCACCGGTTCTTCTTCGCTGCCGTTTTGTCTGACGTGTGTTTACCTGCATGTGCCGACCGCGAAGCAGAACCGGTTCCTGACCCGTTCCTTCAAGAATCTGTCATTCACTGTCACATGACCCAGCAGAGTCCAGAACGGTCCAAGTACGGCCGGAACCAGATTCACACTCACTGTGTGTGTGTGTGTGTCTCAGTGCCGCGGTGGAGAGTACTGGCGCTGCGAAGGCGGAGGCTCAGTCTCGGGCCGAGGCGGCTCGGATCCAGGGCGAGGCGGCGGTGAGCGAGGCCAAGCTGAAGGCCGAGGCTCAGCGGATCGAGGCGGTGCGTCGACAACCCACACACACAACTTTCAAACAAAAGCCGGTTCTGTTTGGTCCGACCGGAACCGGAACCCAAACGCTTTGACTCAGGGAACTGACATCAGATCAGTTCAGGCCCTTTACTGCTGTCAGAGCTCTCAGCTGCGTGTCATGGTTTTCAGTCACAGCTGAGGGGTGTGTGTGCGTGTGTGTCTGTGTCTATGTGTGTGTGTGTGTGTGTGTGCAGGAGGCGGAGCTGCAGAGGCTGGCGAAGGCCCGTGAGCAGGAGCTGAGCTACAAGAAGGAGATGGACCGTCTGGAGGTGGACAAGCAGAAGCGTCTGGCCGAGATCGAGAGCGAGCGGTTCCGTCAGCTCGTGGACTGTCTGGGCAGCGACACGCTGACGGAGATGGCCCGGGCCGGGCCCGAGCTGCAGGTACGGAACCGCCGGTCCGCGTGAACGCGTCCGCCGGCGCTCGAGCCTGAAACGCGTGGTCCCTCGTCCCCCAGGTGAAGATGCTGCAGGGCCTGGGGCTGAAGTCCACCCTCATCACAGACGGGTCGTCGCCCATCAACCTGTTCACCACGGCCAACGGGCTCCTGGGGGCGCTGCCGGGTCAGCGCCAGTGAGGGAGAGGGGGAGGACGAAACCGGCGCCGCTCGCCGGTTCCTCCTTGTAAACACGATGCTGGAACTTCCGCAGATCTGGTTTGCGAAAGCGAAATGTTCTGCGTCTCTGTCGAGATCTTCAACCTTCACTTCTCGTTTGGACTGACCCGTCACCTGAGTTCTGCTGAAGTTCTGCTTCAGTTCTGTGTGATCATGTGCCGACCTTCTGCCTTTAACACTTCTGTTTCTACAAACATTAAACTGCTTCTTCCAAACGTCCCGACGTCTTCATCACTGACCGGACCACAGATTAGATTAGATTAGATTAGATTCATTGTCACTACACACACGTTAAATTCCTAACATAACATAATAAACAATAAACATGGTTGTTTTTCCTCCCACATGCAGACCTGTTGTTCTATTATAATTTCCTTCACATGATGTGTCACTTAAAAATAAAATTAATTTGGATTAAACTAAATTTGACAGAGCATTATTCTTTATTATCTGAGTCACAGGCGTAAATCATGACGTTATTTACTGCTTGATTATTGTTGGAGCCCAGCGATGACGTCACAACCATGCCCACCGGAATCACGTGTGCCTGATTACCTGAAATCAGAAGGTATATTCAGACCTCAGGTGCGACTCAGGTCACTTGTGTTTGGTGCCAGCAGGACGCAGGTACAGACGAAACTCGACGCTCATCAAACGTCGTGGGTCGGGTCCGGTCCGTGCGGTGGCGGCTCGGTGCGTTAGGAACTCGGGTCGATCCCGAACAGAGAGGTAGGTGTGTGTGTGTGTGTGTCTCGCACGCGCAACAACAGAGCTGGAGCGCCGCTCTCGTGCACGCGCATCTGTGATGGCGCCGAGAGCGCGCAGTGATTTGGGTGAATGAGCTGCACGTGCCCGTGGTTCTGAGCTCAGACGGGTCCAGATGTAGTTTAGATTTTAATGTTGTCTGGTAGTTTGTGCTTATGGTGAACAAACAAACATGTTGGAGTATTAATGTGAAAATGTTTATTACCTTTACTGTGTCCTTTCATCTCTTAGTGTAAGTGACGTCTTCACCGCTCTGATGTCACCACGCTGACATGAACACACTTTACATACCGTTGTGTTGTTGTTGTTGTTGTTGTGCGTTTGCTCCGGGTGATTCTCACTCATTTTTAATTCACAGACAAACTGAAGACGTTTACCTGGACGGTCAGAACCTGACAACTGTCTCAGGTGAGCGGTGTACAGGTGCTAGGTTAGCATTTAGCTTCTGGTCTGTAAGTGTCATTACTGCTACACAAACAGACTCACAACAACTGTTTGTCTTTTTTTTCAGGTCGATCTACAAACTGTGAGTCACATCTTTATTTATATATCTGTCTGTCATGGCCGCTGTGCCTTCTCCTTCCTCTTTTGTGTGTGTGTGTGTGTGTGTCAGCAGTTTAAGGAAGTAGATGAGAGGTTTAGTTGTGTGGTGTAAAGAGCCACGTCTCTGATCGGCCTGTTGTTGACGAGGCCTCGACTCAGACGCTGTCGATCCAAGATGGCCGCCTTGCCCTGATGTGATCAGTGATTTGTGCGCTAACAGTTTCCTTTTTGCAGGTGTCGTCATCATCAGCAGGTAAGACCTGTTTAACTTCCTTCACCTGCCTCCCACCTGTCTCTCTGAGGACCTATCAGGAACTCACCTGAGATCTTCAGTCAAATCACTTCCTTGTTGTGGTTTGTTTCTTCACTTAGGCCACATGTCAGTCCTCCATCCAACATGGCAGCCTGTTGGTCGGCTCGTTAAACGTGAGAATCTACAGCACACCTTCCTTCCTTTTTTAAAAATTTTGGCCGTTGCCACCCTGAAGGTTCTCAGCCGCCGTGCTGCTCTCTGTCTTTCTCTTTGTCCGTCTCATGGTCTGATCTCCACCACATGTTCCACTGCAGTTAGAATGGGAGGCAGTGAACTGGTTTTTGTAGCGCTGCACTGTCTGTCCTCTTGTTGGTTTGCTGGTCCTTGACGCGCAGTAAGAGACTGACTCTGGTCGTGGACAGTTAGTTGTGTTTGGAAGCAGGTGGTGCAGAGTCTGAAGGGTTTGGTCTGACAGGAGAAGGTGGTCTAGACCCGGATCAGTCACCTGGACTGTGGAGGATCAATGGTCCGTTTGGCTTTTTATTGTTGAAGCTTGTTCTTCTTAAACTGCTGCACTCTTTCTTTTCTCTTCTTCAATCATCACCACCACCCCAAGATGTCTCTGTCTGTCCATCATGTCCAACATGTCCTCTGTCTCATCTGTACTCCTGTAGGTCCACACTGTTGTTTTCTCCATGATGTTCCTCTCTTCTCCTGTGTTTGTTGTAGTCCAGCTGCTGTCGACATCATCACACATGGTTCAAACTTTATTGTTCCTGAAGTTTGTTTTGATTAAACTTGATGCAACATGTTAATAAGGTACAAACAGTTAATCAGATCTCATGTTAAAGTCGACTCGTCTCTCTGCCCAGTGTGACTCCACCCAGAGACTCCAGTAGAACCTTTGAGAGTTCTAGTAGGTCCGGTCTCGTCTTGGTTTAGTGGGGAGGCCTCCCAGCAGGGGGATTTACCCCCCCCCTGCTCAGCGTAGCTCGTAGCGTCGGTCGCTAACGTTGGCGTCAGGTGATGCAGGGACAGTTATGGCCACTTGTTATCTGACAGGGTGATGGACAGGACACGTTCAGCTTCTCTGGGAGGAACACACCTGGCAGAGAGACGACTCAGAACCTCACATGGTCCTACAGAACCCTGGTTTGGGTCTGTGTGATACCTCATAGTTCTACAGAACCCTGGTTTCATTTAATCTTCATCTGTTGGTGATGACGACAGTGAAAACCTCTTCATCCTGTTTGTGTAGAAGCTTTGACGTCCGTTTCTGCCTTCATTTCATTTTTCACCGTGATGCACCATCTGTCGTTGATTTGTCTCCTTTTCAGCATTATCTCATGATTGTGTCTTCACTGTCTCTTTGTCTTTCTGTTCAACGTGTCCACTGTCTCCGTCTCATTGACTTTTTTTTCAGGTAGATCTACGTTGTAGTTTTACTTTGTCACATTAATGGTCTCTGCCCAGGTTTTTTAGTAAGATGGTAGTTTGGGTGTTTTGGAAGGACAGAATAATGTGGGGGGAGGGGGGGCTGTCCATCTGAGACTCGTTTCACACTGATCTTTAGTTTTGTGAAGCTCATTGTCTTTTTACAGTTTGGTCTTTTTCCAAGTCAGGTTTTGTTGAGTTAATTTACTGATGACTCCTGTGTTTTGGTGGTGGTGGTTGTTGTTGTGTGTTAGTTTGTCTGAGGTACATTTGTAGTAGATGTTTAGAGAAATGAGTGATAATGTGCAGATGTGTTGTTCATCTCTCTCTGAGCAGGACCAACCCAATCGGTGACCTGCTGTTGGTTCGGGCGGGTCCATCTCTGTACTCCTGTAGGTCCACACTGATGTTTTCTCCATGATGTTCCTCTCTTCTCCTGTGTCTGTTGTAGTCCAGCTACTGTCGACATCATCACACATGGTTCAAACTTTATTGTTCCTGACAGTTAATTGGATCTTTTAAAATTAACTCTTTTTTCCAACATGTTAAGTTTTAAAAAAGTTAGTTTGATAAACATTTAGATCTAATGTTAAAGTGGACTCGTCTCTCTGCCCAGTGTGACTCCACCCAGAGACTCCAGTAGAACCTTTCTGAGTTCTAGTAGGTCCAGGTCTTGGTTTAGTGGGGAGGCCTCCCAGCAGGGGGATTTACCCCCCTGCTCAGCGTAGCTCGTAGCGTCGGTCGCTAACGTTGGCGTCAGGTGATGCAGGGACAGTTATGGCCACTTGTTATCTGACAGGGTGATGGACAGGAGACGTTCAGCTTCTCTGGGAGGAACACACCTGGCAGAGAGACGACTCAGAACCTCACATGGTCCTACAGAACCCTGGTTTGGGTCTGTGTGGTACCTCTTTTTGTGTCTTCATCTTTTGTCTCTCACTCTTCTGTCTCTTGTGTTTTGTCTCTTCATCTGTTTTTCTTTAAGTACTTTTTTATTTTGGCTGTTGCCACGCTGAAGGTTCTTTCAGCCACTGTGCTGATCTGTGTCTTTCTCTTTGACTTTGTTCTGATTTTAATCTGTGGGTGAGGATGACAACATGAGTGTGAACACGTGTGTCCGTCAGACTGTTGGGTAGTTTTATGTTTTTTGAATTTGTGGATTGAGTTTGACTGTCACAGGTTTAATCTGAGGACAGATGGCGTCTCAGTGGTTGGAGGTCTGCAGGGTAAGACTTCATCACAGCAGGTTGTGTGATGACTGATCGCCCCCCTTTTGACTTTGGTTGTCAGGTGCAGATCCAGGTCCTGCATCATCCATCATCTGGAACGTCCAAACCTGATGATCTGACATGCGCCTGCTTCATGACGGTCGGTCGGTTTGGTGAGTCATTTCGGGGCGACGCCTGATCCAGAGTCCTGGTCGGTTTCATCAGAGACGACCGCCGCCCGCTCATCTGGACCCGGTCCTTCCTCTGCTCCTGGTTCTGTAGCTTCTCCTGAGGTTTCTCCCTTCATGTTTGCCTTTGTTTGGTTGACCATGAAACAGCTCTCCTCGCTTTACCCAGGTCCTGTCTCCTTCACGTGGCCGAGCAGCGTTCAGTGCTGCTGTCGCTGCAGCTGCAGAGGTCGACGCTTCCTTTCTTGGCGTGGTCGTCTTCATGTGCCTGGTGAGGCGTGGCGTCGGCTCGCTGGTGAGGCGGTCGACTTGTTCATGCTCGATTCTCAGATTTTATCCAGATGTTGAAACTCCATCACCACTGTCTGCAAGTCTCAATCACCGTTTGGTTTCTGACGTGGTTTGGAGAGTACGTCTTCTGAGAGACTCGGTCCTCAGTTTGAAGTGCTGCAGGAGACGATGCTTTCTCAAGCCGTCTGCACTTCATAGAACCAGCAATGTCACGACCAGGATTTACCGAGCCAGGTCTCCTCAACGCTCCACAGAGTCAACACAGTTGACCTTAGATGGTGAGGTTTCTCCTTCCACTTGTTCTCTGACTGAGGAGGCCTGAGCTGGACGTCGACTGTCGCTGGTTATTTCTTAAATCTTAATGAATAAACTAATTTGATAAAGTAAAACTCTAAGCATGTAGAACATAAACCATAGTCTTCCTACTGTGGACATGCAGGTTCCAAAACCAGATCTGGATCCATCTGGTCTTGTGAATCAGCTGACCAGGGTATAGTCTTCCTGAGGTCCACGGTTCTGCAGTTTCCAAAACCAGACCAGGATCCATCTGGTTTTGTAAATTTGCTGAGCGTGGCATCTATTCTTATGAATCTACACCAATCCATGTAGAGTGTCTGACTCTCCAGATTAATAATCTGGATCATAAACTAAAGGTAACTGTAAGGGTAATCTTAATCTTAAACACTTGTAGATGATGTGATGATGAGTCTGTCAAAGCATCTGGTGAAACCCGGGGTCGAGTGTTGCAGGTTGCCATCTCATCACGTGTCAGTTGTCACGTGTTGCCTTGCACGTCCTGACATTCACGCTGAGTTCAGGATCGGCTGCTTCTGTCGACGCGGCGCTGCGCGGCGTTGGCGTTGGGAGGCTGCGTGGGGGGGTTTGACATGAGGACCGGGAGGCGGGCTTGTTTTGTGAGCGGCCGGGCGGTGGTGGATGTGGAGGGAGGGGCTTCAGGGGAGGCCGAGGGGTCGGGAGCAGAGGAAGGACCATGTCTGGTCGAGCAGGTGCTGGTCACCTCTGATGGGGTCTACCCGGATCCCCGGTTCGGTGTTGTTCTCAACGACTCATCAAGAAGGCCGGTCTCGCTGTAAGCGAGCGTCTTTGCCAGATCATTGGTTTTGTGAAGTTCAAGATCATGGGTGACGGGTTCCTGTGAGGCCGTCGGAGTGTTTGGTTTAGTTTCTTGGTGTTTCAGGCCAGTCTCAGATGGACAGACGTGGGGGGAGGGTAATGTGTGGGTCAAGTGGCCACTGCTCCTTTTGAACACCTTAATTCTTCAAGGTCGCCTTGTCGTTAATTGTCACCACGAAGCACCTACTTCAAATTTATTCTTGATTGGGGGAAAAAATGGAATTTCTAAAATCCAGGACTCGTGTTTGTAGAATTTGGTGATTGCACTCAGAGGTCGTGGGTAATTGTTCTACATTTGGAGCGTTTGAGTCTTCATTGATCAGACTGTCGAGGCAGGGCTGAGATGGGGAGGACATGCAGCAAATTGAATTAGACCTTTCCCCGATCTGAAGACTGAACAAGGTGAGCTACCTTCACAGCCCCTGAAGATCTGATTCAACAGGCACAGGAAGTCCCTCTAACTGAACTTTGTTTGTATAATAGTCACCAAATGTCCAAACACATTGTGATGGCTACCACTGGAGGATCGTCAGGTTCCATTACCACCAGACTAGAGTGGTCGACGTGGGACATCGTGACCCGAAGAGGCTGCATCCTGGATGGTTGAAGAGGCGGTCCTCCTGAAAGATGAAGATATCTTCAGGTATGTCCTGTCTGCTGTATCTCACTTGGGTCCGGTCGGGTTCCTTCATGCCGATGCTGATTCTGGTTTTTCTGTTTATCAGATGTTCAACTTTCAAGTGTTGTTGTGGGCTCACCGAGCCATGCGTATCACCTGACCTCCGGATGACCAATCGCAGGCCTTGGAGAACTTTAGTGCCACAGCACCAGAACCTCTTCCACTGACCAAAACTCATCTCATCTTCTCTCCTTGCGTCACCCCAACCGGTCGAGGCAGAGGCCGTCCCACTGAGTCTGGTTCTGCCGGAGGTTTCTTCCCATTAGAAGGAAGTTTTTCCTCCCCACAGTTGCCCAGTGCTTACTCTGTGTGGGATCTGTTGGGTTTTTACCTCACCATGTGTAATGACATCATCTGTGTTGTGAACTGATGCTAAACAAATAACGCTTGACTTGATTTTTAAAACCTATTGCTGATTGTGTTTATGGACAAGTGTTGGCTATGTTCAATGAATGTTGGTAAACTCTTAAGTAAAATCATTACTGATTTCCCCAGTTTGTTGTTTTGTCTGATTAATTTTCCCACCATCGACAGTTTCAGAAATCTGAGTGTAAAAACCTTAATTCACTTTGAAATTCCTCACTCCTGTTCAAAATGCTCCTTTCAAAGATGTGCAGAGATTATTCCACCAAGAACCAAGTCAGAGTCCAAACCTGAATCCTGTTCAACACATCCAGGATTTACTGATCGCACAAATGTTTCATCCAAAGCAAGTCACTGGAAAAACTGGAAACTATTTTGAACTTTGAAAAAAAAGAGGAATGCGAACTGATATCGGGGCCAGAGGAGGTTGTACAAAATACTAAGATTAATATATAAGGACTAGTTACTAATACTGTATTAAACGATATTATATAATATAAAAAGTCACCTGCAGAGGACTCGCTCAAAAAAGAGGTCACAAGACAAAGAGTCCACAAAGGAAAACATAACTTTTATTAAACAGTGGACCTTTCATGACAGAGATGGTATGGATCACAAAGAGTTAAACAGATGGGATTAAAGGATAAACAGGAAGTTATGTTTCTAATCCGGACTGTTTTGATTCTGTTTTGTGACGTGATGTTTCAGCCAGCCATGATGTGCTTGACGAAAGCTGAAAAACACAACACTTCTCTTCAGTTGCACGTTCACAAGTGTGTGTGTGTGTGTGTGTTTACTGTGTGTGTGTGTTACCCTCGTAGTTAATGCAGCCATTAGCATCTTCCTGTCCTGCCAGCAGCTGCTCCACTTCTTCCTCTGCCATCCTCTCGCCTGGTGAAAACAAAATCTTCTCAGCATTGTGAGCAGAAAGTTAAACACCGGGTTTCAGGAACTTATTCATAATGATCGTTCATAATGAATCTTCTGCAGGTTTTACCCAGAGTGACAAGGACATGTCTCAGCTCCGCACCCATCACCATCCCGTTTCCTTCTTTATCGAAGACTCTGAGACCTTCGACGAAGTCCTCGTACGTCCCCTGTTACCGGACACAGACGGTGAGTGTTTAACTCTCATCAATAAGTTATATTGATGGACATCTGGTCCGTCTCTCACTTTGTCTTTGGACTGAGCCACATGTTGCAGCATGGGGAGAAAGGTCTCAAAGTCCACCAGTTTACTGTCCATTTCTGTCCAAACACAATGAGAGATGACATTTTCTTTCGTTCAACACAGTTAAAAGTTGTTTGTCTCTTATCTTCATTACTTCACATGGACTGAAGCTACGACACATTCACCAGCCGTCGGTTTGTTTCGTATGCCTACCCTCGGGTCTGGGGCGTCCGAGCACTCGGAGGACTTCCGCGTTAGTTGGATTTTGTCCCAGCGCCCTCATCACGTCTCCGCACTGAGAGAACGAGATCTTCATCTGGTTCTCCGGGGTTCTGTCGAACAGCTGGAACGCTTCTCTGAACTCTGTATGCAGACGATAACCCGACTTACACCCGGTGTCCGGGTGCAGCACGAAGACGTGCTGATCCGTGAAGTGAGGACATCAGTGTGTGTGCACGTACTTTACCTTCAATTTGTTCAGCTGTGAACTCGATCTGAAAGAAAACCAAAATACATCCTGATGATCGAGGTTATCGATGAGTGATCTGCTGATCGGTTTGTCCTCCAGCTCAGACTGTCAGTTTGATCTTCACTCAACCAAAATAAATGATCTGTGCTCAAACCTGACGTGAGTGCGGTGAACTAAGAGTTTAACATTTGACTGCTGGAAGTTTGAGTTTCTCTTCTGTCTGTTAAAATTATTTTATCATCAATCAATACAGAGCAACAGCGACAGATGCAGGGAGACAAAGACGGTCCAACGGCGGAACCGACAGACCTTGATGCATTTTGGGTCGAAGTCCGGTTCTTTAGCAGTCTCTGGTTCTGCAGAAGGTTTCGCTGCCTCCTTCTTTTGTTCTGGTTTCTTTGGGGCCATGATGAAAAGATAAAAGACAGAGTGAAAGTGGAAGGACAGGAAGACGAGAGGAAACGGAGGACATTCCTCTGTGAGACACTTTAAATAGTCTCCATCAGCTCCATGTATGGTCGCAGAATTAACTCGTGGCTGGATCCTCTCAGGACAAACTGCAAATAGAAACAAATTCTACTATCCTCCACTGAATGCACTGACACCACCTTAAATAGAAACGTTCCGTCGTCCGACGCCTGATGACCGTAAACAGAAAACTTCTTTTCTGCCCCTGCTTTTGTGCGTGCAGGTGACAGTTGTCGACGCTTTGTGTGCAGAAAACATTTAATGACAACAACTAGAAACGGATCAGCTGACAGGTGGAGGTGTGGGTGGAGCTCACCTACTTTGTGTCTGTCTTACTGACGTGGGTGTGGACAGCAGGGACACGTCCCCGGCATCATATTTACCCGTTGTCGTCTTCGTCGACGTCACAAAGTGACGACAAACTAAAAAACCTGAGGACGTGCGCAGTCAGGTAAATAACTCTTATTCTGCAATATACACGAGACAAACAAAAACACTGTGAGTATTTATATATAAATTAGTATATATAAATACTCATACTATGAGTCAGGAGGTGCTGGGAGGAGCGTGTGGCTTCTGACAAAGACTAACACCACCCTCCTTCACCACAGAACTCAAGGCCACGAAGAGCAAGTTCAGCAGGAAGCGGACCAAAGAGGTCACACCAGCTTCATGCAGAGCTTCTGCCAAACTGGTACGTACACGTACGGTTCACATGCATTGTCCTTTTCCACCAGTGAGGGGCAGCGTCTCACAGCGACCAACCTGAGGTTCCTCCCAGCAGAACGTCGGTTCTCTGCCGGTGACTCGTGAACCGGTTTCTGGGAGATGTTCGGGAGACTGAACACACGCCAGCTTTGATGATCCGTCCTGAGTCAGCACCAGGTGGCGCTGTCAGGTGGGAACGGCACCCACCCGTTCACTCGGGGATGCAGTTGTTTTTCAATGTGCCGTCCCATAATGCACTGCACAAAGCAAGCGGAGCACCTGGTGTCTGGAGCAAAGTGTGGATGAAGGCAGAACACACCGGTGTCAAACTGGTTTTATGTCACGGGCCACGACATATTTAATCTGAAGTAGACCAGACCAGTGAAATCATGGCACGATGGCAAAGTTGCAAACTTTTCTCACTTTTTGTTTTTTTACACGATGCAAAATCATCTCACACGTCCCTCTTATGGTCCATGGGCCATAAGTTTGACACCCCTGGTTTAACAGAACCTGTGAACAGAACGTTGGTTTGATGGATGTCGGTCCATCATGGAGAGAAAATGAGGTTTGTCATCCTGCAGGATGTCGTCAGGTAGACGGGCTGAAGATCCACCTTCTGGAGCGGTCCAGTCAGAGTCCAGACCTGGACCCAACACAACGCTGTGGACCGAGCTCAGGCAATGAGAACCGTAGGTGAAGCGGTTCTGTAAGAACAGGGTCCAAACTTTCTCCTGAGCGCCGATCGGGTCAGAACCATTGTACCTTCACAAAAACCAACGGTCCGATAAATGCTGCACAATAAATTAAAAACGATCTGGTGGGAAGTGATCAACATGTGACTTCACAAGTGTGTGTGTGTGATGACACACTACCTGACCTCTCAGATTTCAGTCTGTGAGGCAAAGCGAGGCGAGGCCAGAAGACACCAGACAGACAGACAGAGAGACACACAGACAGAGACAGACAGAGAGAGACAGAGACAGAGAGACAGACAGACAGAGACAGAGACAGAGACAGAGACAGCGAGAGGCAGAGACACACAGAGAGACAGACAGACAGAGACAGACAGACAGCGAGAGACAGAGAGACAGACAGAGAGACAGACAGACAGAGAGACACAGACAGACAGAGAGACAGACAGACAGAGACACAGACAGACAGAGAGACAGAGACAGAGACACTGATGATTACTGGGATTAATTTGGAATAAACAACAGAAGCAGGTAAGAACCATCACCTGTTTGTGTCACAGGATGATTGAACATGTGTGTTGTGTGTGTTCTGTTGTGTTGTATGTTGTGTTGTGTGTTGGTTTGTGCTGCTTCGTTTACGACACTGTGTCGTGTTCATCTTCAGGTTTCTGATTTGTGTCCAGACTCAGGTTTAATCTGGATCCAGTCAGAACCAGAATCTGTTTGGACTCTTATTATTATCACAAACAACATTTAACAGTACAGAAAAATTAACTGATGATCATTAACAAGTCATTTATACAGTTTATATGTCTGACCTGAACCTGAATTAATTGTCACTACACTTGACTGTGTTGTAGCTAAATGCATTGTGTGTGTGTGTGTGTGTGTGTGTTCCTCTCTCTGATTA